>BCLH01003396.1:7898-31366 GCA_001602315.1 Zoysia pacifica
ACTACCATATCATCCTAATTTATACCTCATTGGCTATAATTTTGAGGTACATATAGACTTAAAATATTAATATATACAGGTACCTAATTTGATAGGAACAGAGATATCTAAATTTTAAGTGTTGATATAATTATACGTTGGATTGCTATTTTTTATCTCAAATACTTAAATTCATATTTAGATATTCAGTTTAAATATCTATTGCAGTTGCTCTAAGATTGCCTCACTCCTCTCTCCGGCCTATATAAAATGTGTAATTTTACTGTTGCTATGATAAATCTGCTTATATTTAGCTAATTTTAAAGTGTTGTTTGGAAACTCATAAATAACAATGAAAATAAGAATAAAAAATAGTAAAAAGAGATCTGAACCATTCATTCATCAACTATATTAAATCTCAACCATCCATTCATTTTCTCAATCATTTCCCACCTCCAAACAACACTTAAGCTAAAATGTTACTTGATCTAAAAATTTAAATAATTTATAATAAAAATAGTTACATATTATAAGAGTTTATTTTCTATTATTAATAACAAAGCTAAAGAAATTTTATTGTTATAAAAGTTAAAAATAACGGATATGAATACATCGTGTTCATCGAAATCACCTCCCCGAGCTCCAGCGCCACCTTGGCAACCGCCTCCCCAGCTTCCGCCCTTGAAGTGATGTCTTCGACCTCCGCCCCCATCGCACCGTCTTCGACCTCGTTCCCGAGCTTCACCCCCATCGGCCGCGGCCGCAGAGACACTGCGCGGTGGAGGAAGGAGGATGCAGCATCGATTGGGGATGGGGAGGTAGCGGAGGAAGAAGGGCGCAACACCGGCGCGGCACCGAACGGAAGGAGGCGCGACGGAGGAAGGAGGGCGCAGCGGCGTCAAAAAGCTATGTCCCCAAACAGCCATCCCTTGCTTTTCCAAACTGCCGCTTTCCCCAGCCATCTCGGGAGAGCGCAAAAGCATAAGCTGCCCCAAACAGGGCCTAAGTCAAGAAACAGACTTCTCTCTCTATCTCTCTCTACTCATATTTGATCAACTGCTGAGTCTCTCATTATGTTTTGCTTTTTAGGGAAAAAACTAAAGGAAGCTTTACCGTTATCTACTAGAAATACAGTGCAGCCCTTATTGATTAGTTTTTAGAACTACAGTTACCTATATTGCATCCCATACTGATTACTATTTATACCTACTGTTATCTGTAGCTTGTTTGTTGTTTCTGTTGAGATATACTTATCCTGGTACTGATTTTCTTCAATTCTTTTCAGGTTTTACCATGGATATGATAGATACAGGGCTTATGCACTCCCTGTATGTTCATCGGCCATCTTAAAATGTTTTACAAATTTTGGTTCCGTTGCTCGTGGAATGGTACAATCTGTGTTGCTTTCTGATGCTTTTCAGCATAACCGAGTGAAGCCACTTACTACAGGTTTTACTGACTCTCACTGAACTTGGCATATATTTCTGTGACTAGAATATATTTTTGTTGACAGTAAGTTGACTGAATTGTTGCCTTGGGTACTATCTTGGCAAAAGTAACAATAGTTCCAGTTTTATTTTAATACTTGAAAGTTTGCTTTTTAGATACTTCAAGATCATGCATTAAATACATTATAATCTTGCTCATATTATTTTTTATTGCCTGGGTTCCTTTTTCAACTTCTACATGGGATTATGCAGTATACATTTGGTTCTATGTGGAGTCCTGAGCTTTCAAGGGAGAGAGAGGCTGTTCAGATGGATTGATAGCAGTGAGTTTGGCTACTGTTCCTTCCCGGTAGATAAGATATTATTCTTAGCGTTTTGAAGTAGTAGTAGTTGCCATATGATCATGTGAACACCCAAGTTCAATTCTTATGTTGGTTAGTTTCACGGGTCGATCAGGTCTTATGCGGGAGAAAAAAAATTCTGATTGGTTAGGTGTCATCTCCAACTCACATTTTAAGAAAATTACATGATTTCCTTTTCAGTGTCATGTGATTGCAACCTGATAGCCAGCCCCATTTCTTCATCTCAGTATCATGTTGTAAGAGTTCGCTTTTTTTTTTTTGTCCATGTTGGTTATGTGATGCTTTTCTTGGTGCATTAGTTAAGTAGTGATAATGGCTGCAGGGTGGTTTGCTTGATCAAGCCTTCCACAATTGCCTAATGGGCATCTGACCCATGTAGTACAATTTGCTTAGTAAAAAAAGAACAGGATAGAAATAAAGCTCATGCTCAAGCTCTAATTGACTTAACATAATTTGCAGCCACACTCCCATCTGATCTCTATTAATTTTTTTTCTGCGCACACCTTTCATTATACGGTGCACTAGGATGCGCCGCATTACACTAGTGTTCTCTCAAACTATAAGTATGCCCTTCGGCACAACTAAATCATTTATATCAGGTAAAAAAATTCTATAGCTTTGCCACTGCAGCCACTGGACTTGCTCCTTTTACCCTCAGGGCACTGCGATTCACATGTTTTTCTCTTCCCCTTGCCCACAAGTGTTTTGTTTAGCTTTGCTATCGAACTCACCAGCCATGCTTCGCTGCGCAACCAAGGACTCGTGTTCCCACGCTAGCCGATAGACAGCGAACAGCAGTACCTCACGCCCGAACAGCAGGGCCTCACGCCGGCTGAGCGCTCCCTGAATGTGACCTTCGCCAGTGCACTTGGGATCAGTGGGTGCCCTTGGCCCCTTCCTCCCAGTGTGCTTATCTGGACCCGCAAAGCCTTGCTTTTCTGTTCCGAGTGAGTCCATGGACGCAACAAACCAAGCAAGCTTCATGCTCACGAACGACAAGGCATGGCCAGTGTGCATGCCACGCAGCAGCTGGAAAGCGAACACCGCTGGCGCCCACAGAGTTCCACGTTCGTGAACACGGCACCTGATGAACAAGGTGCGACGGCTATAAAACGGCATCCACCCCACCAGAAACCCAACAAGACCAACCATCTCCTCTAGAGAACTTGGTCTTCTTCCTCGAGGTAATCCTCAATTCGTGCCAAATCTGCATTAGTTTATTTACGATCTTCGTAGCTGGGTTATAGTATTACACGCATGCCTGCGTTGATTTGTATATGACATTTCAGGCAAAAATTTTCTGAGAAATCATCGATGGCGGCGGCGACGATGGTGACCAAGAGCAAGGAGAGCTGGTCCTCGCAGCTCCCGAAGCTCTCTCTGCCCTGGAACTCGCGAGAGGGCAAGAACGGCATCGAGTTCCCTTGCCATGCGCTATTCGCCAGCGTCAGCATCAACATGTCCCCTGCACCGTGCGACCCACTAGAGCACGACAAGAGGGCTCGACCCGCCGACAACTGTGACGTCGCGCGCCAGCTCGCTGCGGTGGCAAAGGCAAAGCAAGCTAGGGGCACTGAGGAGGAGACGGTGCCGGCGATGATGGAGAAGCAGAAGAAGAAGGGCACCGACAAGAGGCCGCAGCAGCTGGGCGCCCTCAGGAAGGTCGTGCGGGTCAAGATCGCCAACCCGCACCTGCGGCGGCTGGTCAGTGGCGCCATTGCCGGAGCTGTGTCGAGGACGTTCGTGGCGCCACTGGAGACGATCCGGACGCACCTGATGGTAGGTAGCTGCGGTGCCGACTCTATGGCTGGCGTGTTCCAGTGGATCATGAGGACCGAGGGGTGGACTGGCCTGTTCCGCGGCAACGTCGTCAACGTCCTCCGCGTCGCGCCGAGCAAGGCCATCGAGGTAAGATACCTTTACAGCACACCTGCGTTTTTGGAAAATCTTGAATCAGTAACGCTCGCTTACTCTCTTGTTTGTTTGCATGCATGGTGCTGCAGCATTTCACGTACGACACGACCAAGAAGTTCCTGACCCCAAAGGCAGACGAGCCGCCGAAGGTCCCCATCCCTACGCCGCTGGTTGCCGGAGCACTTGCCGGTGTCGCCTCAACCCTGTGCACCTACCCCATGGAACTCATTAAGACCAGGGTCACCATCGAGGTGAAGAATAACGAGCAAACTCCTCCCTGATCGCAGCTTGAAAATTTTTCCAGTGCTGATGAATAACAATCACGTTCTTCCGGTGGCCTGCAGAGGGGTGTGTACGAGAACGTGGCGCACGCGTTCGTGAAGATCCTGCGCGAGGAGGGCCCGTCGGAGCTGTACCGCGGGCTGGCGCCGAGCCTGATCGGCGTGGTGCCGTACGCGGCCTGCAACTTCTACGCCTACGAGGCGCTGAAGCAGCTGTACCGGCGCGCGTCCGGACGGCGTGGCGATGTGGGCAGCGCCGCGACACTGCTCATCGGATCCATGGCCGGCGCCATCGCGAGCTCGGCCACGTTCCCGCTGGAGGTGGCGCGCAAGCAGATGCAGGTGGGCGCCGTGGGCGGGAGGCAGGTGTACCAGAACGTCCTGCACGCGATGTACTGCATCGTGAGGAAGGAGGGCGTCGGCGGCCTGTACCGCGGCCTCGGACCCAGCTGCATCAAGCTCATGCCCGCCGCCGGCATATCCTTCATGTGCTACGAGGCCTGCAAGAGGATCCTCGTTGAAGGCGAGGAAGAAGAGGAGGAGGAGGTCGATGGTGCTGACGACGAGAAGACTGCGTGATCAAGAAAGCGAGGTTTTCCATGCCTTAATCAGTGTGGAGCGTCATGGAATGGAAGATGAGACAAGTTGCCAAGTCAGAATCGAAGCAAACATGTTCTGCGTCAGAAGTCGAAGTTGATACTTGCGAGTGCTTCTTTTGCGTTCAAGTAGTAGTAGTAGTTAAGTTCGGTTTATCTTGCTTGTGGAACCTTTCGGTACTGAATAAGTGAACTGGCATCAGAAATAAATAATGGAGTGATCATATTATCGGTTATTAGCAGCAATTTTCTGTCAAATACCGAGATTCTCATCTCAAGACTAAACAGTTTCAACTGTTGATCTCCCAAACCGTGTCTGCTAACTGATATTGGAGTACCAAACAGGAGCGCAAAATCACAACATGTAGAAGCAACTGGATCTTTTCTAAACTGTAAAATTGGGACAAATCAAGTGTCATACCCGTACATCTCATCAACACAAGTTACCATTCAGACCTAATGAATCAAGTAAAAACACACTCCCTTAATTGATAGTACTACATGCACTTGTCTCTTGCTGACTGACAAATTAAAAACACGATAAAACTAGCGGCAAAACAGTAAGCTACAACAGGGATCTTCCTGGGGCATTTAGCTTTGCTCCTCGGATTCGGCAGCCTCCCGCTCTACAGCAGCTGCTGCCATCAGCTCATCAAATTTATCCGACTTACCAAGTATTATCTCGATCTGACCAGGTCACACGCATAGAGTAAGGATGTATGCTATGAAAACAAAACTATAAAAGATAATAGGCCATTTGAAAAACATTTACCTTGGCCTTCTGTATAGGGCGGCTCCTACTGTCGTCTTTGACATCAACTGTAGATGTCATGATCTCTGCAAGTAAATTGGTAATGTGTGTAGGCTGAGCAGATTATGAAATTTAGTGATTTTAACTAGAAACATGACTTACTCTTCTCGACAGCTAGGCCGTTATTTTTTAGAATTTCAGCTACTGTTACCACCGTTGCAATGGCTGAAATGAGAAAGCTTACATGTTGAGCACAATGCAAAAAAAGGAATGTAGACACATTATAACAACCAAAAGGGCTTCAATGAAGCAAACAAAACAAGTTGAATGTAACACTCCTGAAGATAAAATAGCACATAAACATGATCAAAATAAATTGCTACATCGAGGTGCCTAAATCAAGTCAAAGCTAAGTAGCAATGTCTGGATTTCGAATTTGCAATACAAGAGTGAAGTCACTAGTCTCAACACAAAGATAAAATACACTGTTTTGTCAAGGTAATCTAAACTTCCATTACGCAACTGACATCCTGTGAGGCCCAAATGCACATCAGTCCACTGTGTGGCCTACATCATCTTCACATGTTTCCTCAGTCTACCCACCCTTGTGTCACCGGCACACTCCCTTTCCACATCACATGGACCACCGTTGTTTCTACGCTGGGACCACACGATGCAAGCCATAACATTCCTAGCTATCCTTGCATGCCACCGCAATGTCTTCCTCCAAACTGAAGCGCTTGCCGATATCCTACTGTCCCTGACATGGACTCACATTACATTCATAGTTCAACCAACATCCGCCACAAATGACACCATCAAGCACCCGATGAAAAGTCCTCAGACCCTTGGGCGACAATAGCAACTTAGATAAACCCACTACTTATTGTTAGTCGTTATGCGACGGGGTTCTTTAGGTATCAAACAGCACTGAACTAAGCTCTACAGCATGCATAAAGAGTGAGTGGTGAACCATCATAATTCAATAGCAACCTTTTGACAAGTTTACCATACAATGGCAAACATTAACATAAGAGGCGATCATAAATCGTTGGCATTACAAGCCACATGCTACCCACGCTTCCCACAAATAATCTGTCACATACAAGTATGGCTACATACTTTGCTGAGATTAATTTAACGAAGAAGATGCATATATCAATGTAAAGAGAAGATCTGGGAGCGAGAATTTACCCATGCCCAGGGCCGAGAGCTCCACTTCGTTGTGCAGCTGCATGTACCTCTGCGCACCAAAAAAAAAAAAAAATCACCCGACAGATTAGCATTTCCGTTTGCATTGCCTGTATAAAGATACGCGCGAATCAAGGCAAATGGCTCCTCAGGCTAAACCTCAATGAGCGGGAAGCAGCCCTTCTACCTCTAGGGTTTAACCCCGCGGAAAGAAGGAAGCTGCGGTGTTCTCTAGAAAACATAAGAAACGATTGAATTTGTTTTCCCTGTCCTCACCTTGGCGAGGTTCACGTAGAAGAAGAGGGGCTTCTTGGTGTTGGACACCTGGATGCGGTTCTTCTTGTGCCCCTCCGCGCCTGCTCCGACAGCTGCGGCGCCGTCGGAGATGCTCATGTTGTTCACGGCCTCCGTGACATCCTCCATCGCCGTCGGCAGTCGCGAGAGCTCGGTGGAGCGCGACGGCGCGTAATGAGACGAGGCAATGGGGATTTCGGCGGCGAGGGATGGAGCGGAAAGCCCTATCGCGGGCGGGCTGGGTTTTATACGGGGTAGGGTTACGGGGTACTTGAATGGGTTCCGGTTTTTCTGGGGAAAATAGTCCTTGCCCGTTGCTCCAATGGAACGGGGAATCCTGAATCGAAGGGATCAATTCAAAGGAGCCACAGTACCTCGGAGGGATCGAATTTACCTCAGCTCTTCAATCAAAAGGTAGAGGATGAAATCAGCTGCTACAGTACATAAACAGTATCAGATACCAGTATTTTCGGCGCAGTAAAAAAGGCAAACAACATAAACTCAAGTTACTGTAGCATCCCCATAAATTACTGCACCGGATGCTACAATCCCCTAAATCTTACTCTCACTGCACTGGATCCGGATCCTGCTCCAATACGGCAAATACCGATTGGCTCATGGAGTCATGGGCCCCTGACCTCTCTGGTCAAGAACTCTGATGACCGTTTTTTAAATTCCAAATCCCTTTTGGCGCTGGTTAACTTTCAATTATCCACGTGTCAATAAAAGTTTCAATTCTCCAACGATGTCTATAAGAAATTATAGTAGGAGTAATCAAATAGCTTCCTGCATCGTGAAAGGCGTATCAGTGTGCAACAAAAATTGATCTATATTCTAATAATACACGTGTAAAAAAAAGTTTCAATTCTCCAACGATGTCTATAAGAAATTATAATTAGGAGTACGCAATTGGCATAAAACGAAGCTGTATAGCTCGGTTGCCAAAAATGTGCAGACAAATGCTGCTACTTTTTTCTGCTACTGCTGGCTCCTTTTGTGCCTTCAGCAATGCAGGCCTCCACAGAGGCGAGTATCAGTAGACTTGCCTCAAGCTCAAGACCTCTCACTGCCGATCTCACCTTCCTCAAAATATGTTGCTTCATGACACCTCTCTCAGCAGGCTGGACGTTTTTGCACATGTTCAATCCCTGGATGTATCTTGACACTGCTCCGCTGAAAGACTCGCCAGATTTTTCTAGGGCCACAAGCTTCTCAATGACTTGACAAGAGATCATTCTTTCAATGCAGGGTTTGGTCCCGACCACTACAATGTCCACCAAAAGTTGCATTGCAAGTTCCTTTGTCTTCAAAGACTTACAGTCCAGCAAGTTCACCAATTTTTCTATGGTTCCTTGCTGCAGAAATCGGTGCAAGACAAGCGATCCGCCCTTTGCAAAGACAATCTGATGCAGGGCATAATAAGCTGAATCCTGGAGTTCATCAATGTTGCACTGCATCATATCAATGAGCTCATGAACAATATTAAGCTCGAGGAACCTTCGTACATATGGCTCACCCCCCATGCATGCCAACTTCGTCACCAAAAAGGCAGATTGAGACCTCACTTGGTTGCTTTCAACTTCTCTCTGTCGCAGGAGGAATGCCAACCTATCGAATAGATTACTTCCAAAAAGGCGATCTTGCACCCATAAATCATTAGCCCGCTCAGAGAAAGGTAATAAACCTTGGATAGCTTCGATGATATCTTTATGGTCTTTCTGTAAGAGCTTATGAAGAATCACTTCAAAGGATTGTTGCGGCTTTGGAGATGGCGGTACATTTTGGTCAAATAAAACAAATCTTTCTAAGCTGAGCCGAGCATGCCAGGGCAAGTGAAGTAATACTGAAGGCCCCATGCACCCTTGAAGTGGTGCACCAAGCTCACAGAAAGTTTTCAGCATGATAATCGCATGATGCTGTGAGATCTCGGAACCAGTGCCTAGAAGTACAAGAAGTTTCTTGTCTATTCCTGATTCAATCATGGTCTCAACGGCCTTCAATTTCCCAACTTTTGTCAAAGATGTAAGAGTTGTAAACACAGTTTCATGCCATTGCTCATTATCGGGAGACAAGAGAGCAGCGATTCGATCCATTGGGATTCTTGACAAAATTTCATCAGCAGTTGTGGCATCAATATGCTCAGATATCTTGGCAAGAACAGAACACAAATTGGCTAGATTTGAAACATCCTCACAGACACCAAGAAGATCAATTAATCTATCCAAGGAACCTGCTGTTTCAAGAGACTGGCCAAGATATACATAATCTGCTTGGAGAAAGATAACTGTAATAGCCTTACTGACTGCAAAAATTAGACGTGGGGACCCTATGGAAATGATTTCCACTATTTGAGGGCCAATTATTTTGCTGAACCCATGTCTGCTTGCCTCAAAATCAGATATGGATCTGCAGGCCATGAGAGCTTGAGTTGTGCTTACCAGTAAATATTCTATCTCCATGAGCTGTAGCAGAGAAAAGAATGATCTCATCTTCTGTTCAACTGGTCCTTTGGCACAGTCTTTGCCAAAAACAAAAAGCCAAGGTGCCACTAGTGCAGCACATTCAGAAATTGATTCGGATAAAAGAGAACAAACAGCAGAATTTGTTTTTCTATCAAGGTAAAGAGAAACCATGTCATGCATATGATACAAAAGTTGATCCTCCAGTTTGATGATGAGTGAGCCTTCTACCAGTTTCGAAACCACCAGAGAGAACAGACTGTCCTGCATAAGGGCTGACCAAATGGATTCTACGCAAGCCTCTGGAACAGGCTCTTCCCAAGAAATAGCTGCAAGAACCATGAAAAAACTTTTTGAATCTTCTGGCATTGCTTCTAAACTGAACTCAAACGATCCAAATACAGTCAGCGTGGTCTCCACTTCTTTCTCATTGACATATGAAACTGGCCCGGGAGCACAAGTGGCATAAGTGGAAAGGTTTGATAATGCTTTCTCCCATTTTTCCACTCTGGTCTCCTTTCTGAGAGCCTTGCCCATGACTGCAACTGTAAGGGGATGGTGACCACAGCGATCCAGCAAAACTTCTGCAACAGGCTGAGACGCATAGAGAAGTCAACTTTTTGTCAAGTTAACATATTATCACACAAAAAATGTTAACAGAAAAAGGTCAAACTTGAAATGCAAATAGATGCACTTGTCGAGAATTTTATATTAGGGATGCCTTCATGAAAGCAGCAGAAGAACATATGCAAATTACCATCAACATAGAAAGCTATGACATGTGATACTAGTTGGCAAGTGAAATCAATGGGAGACAATAACCCAAATAATAGAGCATAATGGCATACCGGAAGCTCTCCAACAGTGAGCAGGCTGTGATACAGAAGAATTTCCTTGCTGATCTCTTTGATGTCATCTTTAGTTATTTCTACCTTTTCAGCTTCGGCTATCTCATAAATCGCTTCATCTCTTGTTGTCACAAGATATCTGCAATCATTATCATATAGTTTTGTGAAGCGATCAACAATGTCTTGCTCCCAGACATCATCAAGCAGGATCAACATTCTCCTTCCAACAAGTGCTGTCTGAAGCAAGCAACAGACATCATCAAGATCTTTTCCCATCTCCTCGTTGACAGTCATGGAACCGATCTGCACAAGGAACTTGCAAATCTTCCTAGCAAGCCGCCTATGATATTCACTTCTGCTGCCATTACATGCTGATCTACTGCACCAGCGCCCAAAGGTAATCTCAATTGCTCCATCGATAAAAACATCCGGAGGGTCAGAAGCTATTTGTCGAGCAAGGCACGACTTTCCAATACCAGATAATCCGACAATGAGGATGACTCGATGTCCACCACCATCCTTCTCCAACAACTCCCTGACATAGCTGCACTTCTTCGACACCGGGTAGCCACGCTCCGACGTGACTTTAACCAGCGAAGGCGTGCTCTTCGCCGTGGCCGCAACGACATTCCCGATGCTCTGCGTCAGCTCCTGCAACTCCAGCCACCAGTTGAGTTCATCCTTGATCAGCTTGACGTACTTCATCAGTGGGTCGCCGACCACGGAGCTCCGCACCATTCTGGCAAAGCCCTTCCCCTTTCCCTTCTTAAGAACCTGCCTCGCCTTGGCGATGTTGGCGTGCAGCTGGTCGAGGAGCCTGCCGAGGCTCTGGAACTGGCGCTCCAGCTGCGGCCCGTGCATCTTGTGCGCATGGCGTTGCCTCGACTGCTGCATCAGCGCGTCGAGGTCGGACACGAAGTCCTCCAGCACCTGCAGCCGCCGCGGCGCCTCGGCCCAATCCGAGGCCGCCTGCTCCAGCGCCCCGACCGCGGACACCATCGCCGACACCAGCTGCGCCGCCGAGGCGAGGGTCTGCACCGCGTCCATGGCGGACCCGGCAACAGCAAGTCCGCCCCCTCAGATCGCCTCACAGACGTGGCCTCTTCGCCGCAGAAATCCGAGGCTCAGCGCCGGATGTCGTAATTCCACGAACATATGGCGCGCGCTATCCTGGTCAAGACCAGTGAGATAACCCCGATCATTCACCACTACACGAACATAAATCCAAATCACAAGCATCAGAGGGCAGAGGGTTCCCAAAACGGAATTGCCGGTGAAGGGCTGACCCCATGAAACCGGACGATAGCTCACACCACAGCAGAAGACTCATCAACCTGCAAGGGCCCCCGAGCTAGCCACAGCAGCCGCCATGTCGGAGCGGCACGGGCGCAACACACGCTGAAGCTTCCGCGAAGGAAGCGTACCGTCCATCCAACCCCTTGCTGCGCGAGTCAACGAGCGGGTGACTGCGTGAGGACGTTTCTAGTTTCTTCCCCTCAAAAATTGAAATAATGGAAAGGTTGATTCTCCGGCGTTTTCCATTTTTTTTAATTAATAACAGTATATTTAAATTTGTAAAAATGAAAGGTGATTCGTTTTCTTTTAAATAGCAATCCAGCGTATTTCCGGTTGGATGACATGCCGTCCCGATATGTGTTTGTCGCTCTTCCTTGCTTTCGAGTGTATTGGTACTATCTTTTAAAAAATAAAATCCTATGTCAATTTTATAAATTTCATAAAAGAACAATGTCCCATATTCCGGTATGCTTGGGTCGTTCCGTCCCGGGGCCCATACCCCGCCGCAGTACCGCTCGTCTATAACTAGCCAAGTGGGTGGACGGCCGGCGCGAGGGTTGATTATTTTAGTCCGGCACGGATCGACACGATAGGAAATTGGACCGAGCTGTCCATACGTGTTGTGCTTGGGTCACTCGTAGGCAGCACGACTTGTTTAAGGCTGGCTGACTAAGCACGACATCTGGTTCGCTTAGCTCCTTGGGCACGACATAGCACAACACAATTTGGTAGATGTGAGACTTTTATTTAAAATTTAATGATAAATATATATAATTTGATTAATTTATATTTAAATTTTAAATTTTTTAAATATTAGTCTCTTTGTCTCAAATTATAAATTATACTGAATTTAACAATTTTTTTTAAATTATAACTTATTCTTACTTTTCAATACACTTTCTTCCCTTCCAATACTTCTCTATCTTTATTTTTTTTCTTCTGATTTTCAACACATTCTATATTTTTCACCTTCTTTAATTTTTTTAAAGTATTAGTCTCTTTGTCTCAAATTATAAATTATTCTGAACTTAATAATTTTTTTCAAATTATAATTTATTCTCACTTTTCAATACACTTTCTTCTTTTCTAATACTTCTCTATCTTTATTTTTTTTTCACTCTCCTTAATTCTCGTACTCAGCTCAGATAAAAAGAGTATATAATTATTTTTCTATAATTTTTTGAGAAAAAATGAAATTAATTTTCTTCCAAACTGGCCAGCATAGCTTGATGGGTTGATCGACACGGCAAGGCCATATAAAACAGCTGAACTGTGCTTGAGCAGATTGTGACGCGTGAACCGGCACGATACCACTCAATTATTTAATGGTCCATACAAAACCACTTTAGACTTTGTTCCTTTTGAGAGAGATGAGAGGAGAATTGAAGAAGAATGATTATATTACTCTCATCTAATCTCTCTAATTCCAATCCAATCCGCTCCTGTTTCACCTCGAACCGAACAGAGCAGAGAAGACATGAGCTTGACCGAACCGGCCCGGCCCGGTTCGTTGGCCACCTGTACGATCGTCGACGAGGACCGGGGCCTTGCGCTCCGCCAAATGCAGGCCACTGCAGTCTGCCGGGGAAATGGGCTTCAGCTGGTTTCTGCCAGTGGGCTACTACAAGCGGGACGCAATTAGTCTTTTCATACTTTTTGTAGATTATTGAGGGAAAATAGTTCTTCACCATAACACTTGGTAGTTTTTCCCAAAAAAAAAAAAAACAGATACAGGGTTATTTTGAATGCTAGACTATGCACCATGCTCATGCTATATAATTTAGCGGAATCGTGGCATGATTCTTAATCATCGTTACTCTGAGAAATCACGTGGAAGCTCAGTCAGTATCGTACCGAATGATTCAAATACATGGTCTTACTCAAATACTAGCAGTAAGCGGAGACACTCCTCTTTTGTTTCCCCTCCCGTATTTCTGCCTTTTGCAGCGAGTTTCGCGCGAAGGACGCGTGCTCCCATCGTGTCCAGATTCCGCCCAATGTGGCCGCAGGTGAAGGACCCGGAACGAAAGAGGCGCGGCCGCGGCAGGAGGCATTCAGGCAAGCATGCAGGAGCCGCGCGCGCTCTAGCAAAGGCAGCGAGCGCAAGGCGACAAGCGCCGGGAGAGGAGCGGCGTCTGCTGCCGGCTGCCGCCTTTGTGTGCCCGCCTTTGGGGTTTTGGCTGATATGGATGGGCGGCACCACGATAAATAAAAGGGACGAAAAGCAGCCCAAAGCGGACGCGCGGCGACGCATGTTTAAAGCTCGCTCTCGGCAACGCATGTTTAAAGCTCGCTCTCGGCAAAGGAAAGGAAAGGAAGAAAGAAGGAATCGGGCGACTCGCCAATGCCCGGCCACCCGGCGCGGGGGCGATCGAGGTGGCCGCGCGCCATGCTTTGCCGACGCCGGGGCGGGGGGCTGGGGGCGCTTTTGACTGGGACGCATCTATATCGTCTTTCTTTCTCTGTTGCTATCCGAATCGTCATCACTTGCCCATGCTCGGCTCCTGGCAGAAATCCTCTCGCTGCGTTGCACAGGCCACTGGGTTAACAAAACAGAGCGAGTTCAACGAGCATCCAATGCGCCATCGGTTTGCGTGATCAGTGACTCTCCTTGTCGCCATCCAGATTTAACCGTGGTACCTGGGTTGCAGGGGCGGCGCATGTCACCAATAAGGAAAAAACTTTCCTGCGAACCGGCCGCAAAAGCACTCCGGTGCAGCCCTATCCGGATGATCTACACGTGGAGATCCAACGATGGTAGAGTGGTGGGCTGGCTCTTTAGCCGATGGACAATGCTGGAACCGTTGAGCCGAGCCGACGATTCAACCAAGCCAGCCGCATGGGGCCTCCTGCTCCCGTCCGATTGTCACGTGTCAATCATCGGGATGGGGCCGCAGAGGCAGGGTTCTGCGGACGGTCCGCATAAAATTTTCTTCCCACCAATAACGCCTCCGGGCTACGTGTGTTGCGCACGTGCCTGGCGCTAGGTTTTGCGTGAAAGCAACACGCATGTGGCCGCACGAAATGGAGCGGGCAGGGCAACAGGTTTTGGTTCGCCGCGCAGCTTATTTGTGCACCGCACGTGTGCAAGAGACGATGACGAGTGAACTTGCCACTGAACTGAATTTGTTAGTACTAGTATAGTATAGTAGGTACTGTACATGGGTTCATCGTTTCAAATTGTGCGTTCATCTAGTCTGGGACATTAGAAAATAGCTTCCAGTAGTCTACTACTCTTATTACACTGATCAATGGCGAAGGTAGATAAAAATAGTGGGGGTGCATCGCCTTGATATAATTCAAATAATCAAGATAATATAAAGGAACCTCTGGGTGCATTCGCACCCAGTAGCCATAACGTGTCTTCGCCACTGACACTGATGATGAACAAAACAAGTAGGATAAACAAACAGGGATATTAAGAAGCAACAGTAACAGTTAATAATACTTCTGAAACAAGCGTTTTAGGGTTACACATCATACAACTCGAACTCGAAGCGAAAACATGTCGGAACGAAAGGGAAATAATACAGCAAACATAGGCCGGAACCCAGAAGATACTGTCCCAAATGGGAACGAGGACCAAGTCTAAAAAACGGGAAGGAACAAAACTAGCAACAGCATCGATCGTCTCCGCGCGCGGATGCCTTTCGAATTCCCACTACTACTCTCTTCTTATGCGACCGGGACACTTGCTGCTTCTGCTCCTCGCTGCGAACCACACGCGTCGGCCGGCTCCTACACCTCAGTGCCTGCACAGAACGGGAACCACACGCGGAATTCATACGATGAACATCAGCGGAACGAGAAGGAAAGCAGAGCATCTGGTAATTTACAAGAAATTTTCGTAGGTCATGGCGGCGGCGCTACCGGAGTCCCGTGGTGCGTTGCACCTGAAACACTCCGTCCTGCTGGCGAAGTTGTGCTCGTTGCATCCAGACCTGCACGGTAACATCATATTTTAGGGAGAAGTGCAGAGGGTGAAAACTAAAGGCAATTAGGTTATCCTCTAAACCTTTTTAGTTCAATAAAATGAACTAACTCTTCAAAATCTCCTTCACAAATTAGTTCATTTTTTTGAACTAAAAAGGTTCACAAGTTAACCTTAGGTGCACCTATTAACACCCCTACCAATAATGGAAGGAAAATGCATCCGCTGTGCAAGCCTGTACTGTGATGGATCATAAGTTGAACACGTCAATTTGACACCAGAAATGGACAGAGCAGCAGACAGGATGCTACAGGAGAACAGGACGGTATAAATGCATGGATGCTGCCGGCTGCCGTATGCATCAAACGCGCCATACCGTTACCATTTCGCACAAATATCTAAAGCTAGTTGCTATTTCATATGCACATTGTCAAAATCAAGTATAACAAACACCAGCTTTAAGCCTTTAACATGCATGCATAAAGAAGGTGGAAAGTTGGTTCTCCTGCCTCTGCTCGAGTAATCCAAGCTTTTTCTAAAGGAAGGCCCCAAATATGTGTACGAATGGCACATAGTACAAAAGAAGCATAAAAAAGGGCACAGCTGCCACAAGAATATGGATGTATAATGACTAACATGTATTATGTCACGAAACATAAGCACCAGGAACTACTACTCCTATGCTAGTATTGTCTAAAAACAAAAACATGACCTTGCTATTAGTAATTTTATTAAGAAAAACGGGTACAGGATAGTATAGTTGACACGCACCTGGTGCAGATCCAGTCTCCAGACTTCCAGTTAGGGCGGTTGGCACTGGCACGGGAAGCGCCGCCAAAGCCGAAGCCCCGTGAGCGTGACATATCAGCATCAAAACCGCCAGCGCCACTGTTGACAGCAGCTTCATCCTTGAAGGCGGAGCACTTGAAGCAGCTGGAGCGGCTGGCGAAGTTGTGCGCTCCGCAGGAGCAGTACCAGTCACCAGGGCGGACATCAGAGCCAGCACCGAAGCCGCCACCGAAGGAGGAGCCGCCGCGACCACCGAAGTTAGCGTAGTCACCTCCAGCGCCGCCACGGTCAGCAGCACCACGAGGCTCGCCGCAGCGCTGGCATAGGTCCCGCCGGCTGAAGTTGAGGTGTTGGCACGCCCTGCAGTCCCAGTCTCCTGGCTTCCTGTTCATCTTGTCTGCAGAAGAAACAATGCAATATCAGAACTATGCAGTGCTTGAAGTCAAGAAACAGAATTCTATGAAGACACAACACACTTTAAAGAATAGCTAAATTACCGAACAAACCTATGCAATTGCGTCGCTAGGCACTTACGTGATAAGTGTTGTGAACTGAGATGGTGCGCAGCAAGGTGCTTATGTGCAGGGGTATTTATAGTGACTGATGGAGAGGATGCTGAAATCCAAGGGCGAGCTATCTTTGCGCCTTTGATTCTTAGTGCACTTTGGCCCGCGAAGAACAAGGGAATCACGTAAAACTAGAAAGAAGAGGGAGATAAAGAAAAGAAGAGAAAGCCATTAAAGGGAAAAGAATTATGGGGAGTTTGAATGCTTCCTTTATCCTGCATCTATGCCTCCTGTGGCAACATCTTTTGAGACATGGGATGGAGAGATGTGCACTTCTCAGCATTCTAGTGCATAGGAAATTTAACATCATCTTTATTTTGAGGGAAACTTCCAGTAAATTAAAGCTTTTATCATCAGGAAGATTTCTACCCTTGACAGTTCCCAAGACTTAAAGTAGAATTTCAGTTTAAAGCAGCATTTCAAATGAAACAGTTCCCTAAAAATTCTGTAATTGTAATTTCATAAATTCCCCATGAAAAGGATTTTATGATTTCAGATAACAAAATGTCTGCTCTGAATTCAGGTCTAGTTTCAGACATGAGGACAAAAATACAAAAGCTAGAATTAACGAGCGTAAGGTAGACAAGAATCAGGGCACATCACAATTAATCATATTTCTGGATGCAAAAACGTAAAATAATCACTTACAAGATTCCATGAGAAGTTGAGTATATCTATGCAAATAAGAGAACATATGAGGTGTTGAGAATGGTGCAGATAATTTTGAAGAAATGCTAGTTTATATAATATTATTGATATTGCAACTAAGAAAAAGGCTATTCATGCTCCTGATATTCGACGTTAACTTTGCTTCTTTTTACCATCAATAATTGAGACAAGACCATAGAATCCATTCCAACCAACCATCACATCAACTCAAGGCTATATCCATTTATGTAGAGAAATATACACCAAGATGATAGCTTCTTTAAATCACACAAGCAACTTATCTAAACCTGAAACACCTTTTCTCTCTCTATTTGTGATGATAATTCATAGATATGTTACATCAATAAATCGCTAAACACAATTAATTTTCTGAGACATTTTTATCACTAAAGTGATAGAAACATCTCCGTGCCCCTTCATTTTGAATGGATCAGAAATAGGCTAGCTAAAATTTCGGATAAGAAGGAACAGGCATGAAACAGAGTGGCAATATATAGCACCAAGTGAATATTCTAAATGCAAGGAAAGAAGCATAAAGTATTCATCAGTTTACCAGCAATATAAACATCAAAATGACATGATGTGCAAGTGACAAAGCAGAACTCAAACAGTGAAACCATCAATGTAATATCTTCTAAATGAAGATGAATTTAATTAGCGAGAGGCTTCCATGCAAAAAAGTAAGGGTTCCGAGAGAAGATACACCATTCAACAAGATTTTAGCTGTGACTTACATTCATATGATTAAAAACATGAGCTTGCAAAATAAAAGGTTGAGAAACAAACAGTTATTTCTAAACTTTTTCAGTCATATATTCAGTAACCTCAGCTAGTTTTGTTCTCTAGGAACACCTTCAGAACCTTTCAGGAATGCATCCATCACTTTGGGCCCCTTGTGTTTCCTCATTTATCAACAAGAAAGGGAGCTACTGATACACAACTTTGCCAGATATACTAAAAATAGCAGGCTGCTCATATCTATTATAGAGTTGTGCTCTGCTGTCCAATCTAAACAAAAACATCCTAGCAAATAGTTCTATTGCTACGCAACAGAAAATTGAATGAACGAAGGTGATAGTAGATAGGAGGATCAAAGTGAGCAATTAAAATCACGACAGCTAGTTGGATTTCTAAGTTGCAAGTGTTGAGCAGTAGGCTTTATCTTCTTTTTTTTTTATGAGAGAGGAAGCTCTCGAATACAGAGAAAGATGGCATTATCTCATAATGAACTCTCATGCACAAAACAAGATGAAATTGATTCCTACTCGAGTGAGGAGATGATGCATAACTCGAGTGAATGCATGAGTTTCAATAAAGATAGGACGAAATCAAAGAGTGTTGTAGTCCTCGAAGGTGGTGTTGACTGCCATCGTTAGAACTCTTTTAAGCCCCTTTTAATTTTCAGTTGTGTTTGAATCTCCTGTGTTGTTTCCTGGTCCCTTTATTTATGCCCAGCCAATCCTTGACGTTTTACATCAGTGGATTTACTTTTGCTTTTTATCTGTTCCATCTATTTCCCATCTCTTTATGTCACTGTTATACCACTAACTAGACTAGGGGAAACATTAGATGCTACGAAGGAGGATATAGGCTGTAGGTTTCGAAACCATAGGATGATATTCCTTCTCTTCCATTCCATTCTCTTGGATGAAGTGAAAGGAGCAGCAGATAAAAATCATAGAGTTCTTTAAAAAACTGAGAGGCCAAAAGCTAGTTTGGATTCTCTCCTAGGGAAATGCTTCCATGCATGACCATGACCAAACTCCAAAGGAAGTGGTCACTTGCTAGCCCTAACATGCTTTGATTCTCTGCTTTTGCACAAACAAGAACAGCTCAGGCTTTTAGCTTTTGTATAAAGAAGCATACTCAAACAATAATGAAGAATTGTATCAGAACAAATTAATCTTCAGCAATAAATCTAGGCCTTATCTTATGTTTATGGACTGGTGTTACCAACAAAGGACTAAGCTTCTAAATACCTGGAATTCTGCAGAACGGTTAGGTATGATGAAGCGGATGCAATCTACATTCACATTAAGACATGCAGGGGAAAATATGTTCCAACAGCTAGCTTAGACTACTTACTCTTTTTACAATGATAGCATGCATATCTGTCAATTTTAAAATTCATTCTTACCAAAACTCATATAAGTTTCAGTTATCCACATGTTTACTTAGAAGTATAGTATTTACAAATGAAATATCATCTTTGCACAGCAACAGAATATACTCAAATATTTCATTTCATACAGCTCGAGCCCGCATACCAGTCAAACGATCATAAACAATCCCTGCTATCCTAAAGCATGCAATTTGCAATACTAAATCCCACTTTTGCAAACATTGGCATAAGTAAGCTCTTGCTCCAAGAAAATGAATCATTAGTTGCACTTGCATATTATATATATTTGTCTCTAGGATTCCAAAGACTATGGTACAGTTTGACAGACCACCACTTTCTAGTTGTACATATACTACCCCACTGACATGCGAGTCCAAACAACACAAAGATCTCTGGGTGACTCCTTTTGTGCAATCTGATCCTCACAACGATGAGTCAGCACACGGACGGGCCACAGTAGGGGCACTGCCCACGATAAAGAGCAATATAATAGCCTAATAGGGGGTTCAAGAATTTTAACTACATTGTAAAGATTGCATGCATATGCTATGAGTACAATCGATTCCGTGGCATGTGTGGTGTCCTGATGCAGTATATTTGCTCACTACTGTAGTTTCTTGATGATGTAATCCTCGATAAACATGATGAAAGTCAGTCAGCCAGTTTGGCTGGCCAGCTTTCTTGTATAGGCTCGATGCAGATGCAGTGATGAGGTACATTGCCATCACGGAGAGGTACAGATAAAGATCTTTGGCCGTCAGGGGCATCAAAAGCAAGTCCACTATAGTTTTCATTTTTCCAATGAATGGATAACACCAGAATGGTGCGCAGCATGATTGCACAACACAACTATGGGCCCAAGCATACTGGGAATTATATCTGGAGAGCGAACCATGCAAGGGACAAACAGTACTACCCAAACTAACAGCTGCTCACACTTCAAACGATCAGAGATACCATGTTCAAACAAGTTATCAAGTCCATAAGGGCACTCCCAATGCACGGTTTCTAGAAGTAGTTTCTATATGAGAGAGTAATAAATTGTTTTTTAAACCTAACCTCTTCCAATGGATGGTTTCTATGGAGTAGCTTCTACGTAGAGAAAAAAATTAATAATCTCTTGCATGCTAAAAAAAGGTTTAATTAGCTGTGGCAAGATTACATGTAGCTTTTATGTGGCCGCTCCCTGTGCAAGTTCCTCTGTCTATCAGTTTTATTATTCTCCAAATCAAAAAAGGTAAAAAAAAATCGAAGTAAAAAAAATACCTTAAACCAACTTTGAGCCTGATCGACAGCGACACGCACCAGATAATTAATAGGATGAGTTCAAAGACAGTTGGGAATTTAATCGAGCAGCAAGCGTGCACGGGGCTAGAGGAGAAGCAGGGGAGGCGGGACAGCACGAGCGAGATTCTTTGTCTGGACGGCGTGCACGACCGGAAGGATGGACCGATGGAGAGCGTGTGAGGGCCTTCTGGAGGGTGTGCAAACACGGGATGCAGAGCGGTGCACAAGCAGAGACTCGGACAAGAAAGCGTGCGCTGGGAGGGAGGCAGGAGGCCGCACGCCGCGGGGAAGGAGAACGCCGGCGTACAGGATCCAGGCCTTGGGTATGGAAACAAACTAGTGTCCCCAACACGTTTTGGCCCGTTTCTTCGTACCGTGAGGCCCGTTTGGATGCCTCTTTTCTATGTTTTTTCATGTGAAATTGAACTGATTTTTATAAAATTTTAGTAAAATTTTTGTAAAATTTCTACATTTCTAACGAGATCTGATTTCATAGAAGACCATTTTATGGAAGGAGAAACCATTTCTTGCTTTGTGTATTTATTATATTGTCATATAAACATTAGTAATTAAGATAAAACTACTATTAGTATTTTATTAAGAGTACCTAACTCAGCAAATAACAGTGACATGAGAATGACGATACCAAATTATGAACGATCACACTTCCATTCACTAACAAACAACTCTTAAAATGATCGCCCCCAGTTCAATTCTCGAACAAGCAGCACTCAGGAAATGTTCAGATTCCCCAAAATCAGACTAGCGGACAATGACAAAAATCGCAGCAAAAGAAGCACCAACCAGCTGCCGCGGCAAAAGCCGCAGATCTCCAGTCCGTGCAAAATACCTCCCCCCACGCCAGAGCTGTCGACTGATCCGCCGCCGGACGAATCTCCACAAAATCCATGCTCACCAAAGCCCTGTACGGCGCGTGGCGCGTGAGCACCTCGACCAACCAGGACGGGAGTGCGAGCGAAATATAGATAACATCAAAAACCTAAAGGCGAATTCGTGATCGGGCGCGTCATATCGCAGTCTCCACCGAACGATCCCTTGATACAATCTGATGATTATTATTAACAAAGGAATTATTACTAACAATGCAACCAACACATATTCGTGAACAGGTGGGTCCCTTGAGGCAACCAACAACACGAAGTGAAATCCAAAATTCCAAATCACTAACCAAACAGCCTAACCATGATCTCACGACGAGAGGAGAGGGAAGTTGGTCCCGTACCTGATCTCGGATCCTCCTCCTCCACTCCTCGTGACTGGGAGACGGCTGCGCGCGGCGGGAGGAGCAGGGCAATCTCGTCAGGATCGGAGGCAGAGGGAGCGAAATCGAACAATGGGAGGGGATTTCAGAAAAACCTAGCTGCTCGTCTTGCTCGCCGCCGAAACCCACAACAATAGATGACAAGTCTTTTTTTTTATTTTCCGTGGTGAGAGGGTGTGTACTCGTTTCGGATGAGAGAAGCAGGCGGCCGCGTGTGAAAAGCACCGGCACTGACATCGAGGCGGGCCAAATGGCAACGTCCTCCGGGCCCATCTGTCGGTGGTGCAGGGACAGTGACGTTCCAGGGCTTTTCGTGGAAGACAAGTGTCCAGTTCGGTAATGCCGGGCGCGTTCGGATGTCAGTTTTACAACGGAAGCTGCGGCTGCGGCTGCACCTAAACATTTTGTTTTTATTGTAGCAACAATAGTCTATAGGAAACAGCACAGCAACAATAATATTATCCGAACAAGAAAAAAAGAATTGCGGGTGACGGGTGGGCTATCGGAAAAAAATAATATTATCCGAACAGGAAAAAATAATATTATCCGAACAACAATAATATTTGTGATTATGTGACGGGTGGGCTATCGGAAAAAAAAAGAAAAAAGAAAAAAAGTTACGGATGGGCTGACGGTGGGCCTACAAGGATTCGTAGCAACACATGTCTGGGAATGAGTCCTTCGGCCGATTGTTTCGAGCTGGCCCGTGAAATACGGCCTGTCACGGTCCATTTAGAATAGATTGTAGAATTGCGGGGAAAACACCACGCCACCATAAAATATTACAATGGTATGGGTGCAATATATTTATTTTATTTTTGAATTGATGTCACCATTGATTACAAATATTAATTTTAACTATTTGTATTATTCAAAAAATATAATAAATTTTAAATATTTTGTTATAATTTATTTTATCATAAAAATTGTTTGAATTATAACATATAATTTTTTAGATTTGAATTAATTTTTTTAATAAGACGAATGGTAAAAATTAATGTTTTTAGTTAACAACAATTAATTTGAGAATGGAGGGAGTATATAGTTAAAGATCATTATAAAATCCACAAATAGTGGAATACTAACCGATTTATACAACAATACATGAGCTGTACAGATTGCCGTTATTTAGAGCGGAAGGCAAGGTAATTGCCGTTCGTGGTTGCCGTGCACAATAGGTTTAAATTTGTCGGTGTTCTGACCACCGGCACAGTAAATATACGGTCGTGAAGGATGGTGTGCCTTCGGATTCGATATGGCCAAATCTAAGATAGACTCAGGGGGATTTTTAACCTGGTTCGGGCCACCCGGGTGGTGTAATACCCTACGTCCAGAGGGCGGATTATCTCGAGGATAATGTTACAAGACGGGGGCCTCTCTTCGCGGGAGAACCCTGGGTGTAG
>BCLH01003397.1:17574-32062 GCA_001602315.1 Zoysia pacifica
AGTGCCCGCGCTCACCGGCCAGCGTGCTCGCCGGCCCGCGCTCCACCGCTCCCGCACTCGCCGCCAGCAGCTAGCCCCAGTGGCCGCCTAGGGTTGGGGTTGGGAGCACGCGGGGAAAAATGAAGGGGGCAGCACGGGCGTCCGAGGGAGATCGATGTTTGAGATATCACGAGGGCAATATGGTCTTTTCGCACATGTAAATTGGTTTTCTTTCTTTTTTTTATTGCTTTCCAAGAGCTGTTGAAACGGTGTGAAAGAACTATGGCTAACGGAGGGTTCGGTTCAAAAAATGGATGGTTGTTTCACAAAATTTCAAAATCGATGGCTCTTTCACAATTAGCTTTCTTTTAATGGCCGAAACGCTATTGCCCCTATAAGACAATAAAAAAATTAAATGCGAGAGGGAGGTAACGCTACATAAATCAAAAAGAAGAATTAATATAATAGGAATGGGGGCAACATGAAGACACACCTACTGTTGTGGCAACATTTGGTGATGAATTTCGGTTTTGATATATCTGGTCTCCTGTCAGTAAAATGTAATGAAAAATCAAAGCAAATGAAATTCTAGTTGGGCTTAATAAAATGAAAACAAGGAAACATAAACAGGGGGAAAAAAGAATTGATGTAAAATAACAGCAGCGATTTTATTGCAGCAAAGGCTGTCTAAGTCCACATAAACACAATGATTAGTAAACCAAAAACGAAAAAGGAGCAGTAATACATCTATAAATTTCTAGTGACAACAGTGACATAAGAAATAAAAGTACAACATATATTTCCAATTATGGCAAACAGTTGGATATAAATAATATGTTAATTTGTAGGTAAGAGAAACAAATACATCATTCTGTAGATAATATCATATAATAGACGTACCACAATGATTAGAATCTGACTCATCAGTAATAGCATTCTCCATATGTAACACATCAACACCACTTGCATTAGAAGTAGTTGGTGAGACTGTATCAGGTGGCATAAACATAAGTCTGCGCCTAGCCTTCCGAGATATAGAAACACAAAATTCAGAAGGCAAAAGTTGTCGATCAACCACAGAGATTTCAGTAGAACCTTGATGTTTAGTGTCAGAGAAGAAACTGTATTAGTAAAAACAGAAGCAGATTTTTAACTACTAATAGAAGCAGGAACACTAATTCTCAAAGTATTATGGACAACATAAATGCCGAGACAGAAAGAAGACAAAATTTAATGATCAATGATTACCAGAGGTAGCCTGTGTACTGTTTGAAAGGCCAATGGTTTGATTAGGGCTTGATTCATCCATCGGCAGCAGTAACTGCGATAACATGAAGATATAAATAAACTGCATAAACAAATGGTCAGAACTGTATAAATTAATTACGGCTAGATTTATACCCAAGATATCCTGATCAGAAGACAACTAAATGTAAGGGTAGAAGAGGAGGCGCAGCGGGGATTAGCGGTGACGGACGACCAACATGACATGGTTCAACATCATGATCTGCTTAATGAAACCAAGCGACAGGGAAAACAAAGCAGCAACAAAAGTTTCAGCAGAGGAAGAGGTGTCGCAGGGATGGGAGAAGAGAACAAATGGTGACAAAGGGAGGCGGCACGGCAACCGATGGAAGACACGAGGCGAGGCGCGGGACTGAACGACCAGGATAATCGGGGAAGCAGCGCAGCAGCGAGAGATCCGGACAAATCGAGAAGGCATGGCGGTGATAGAAAAAGGAGAGAACGGCGTTGAAGGAAGAAGGGAGGAGGCGCAGAAAAGGAAGGAAGGTTACTTGTCGATCAGTCCAAAAAAAAAACGAAATGAACTTACACAGGAAGTATATGTGTTAGCAAGAAACATTATTTTTTTCCTTTTAAAAAAAAGAGCATATGAATGAGGTCTATTCTATATGTAGTGTAGGGTAGAAAAAGATCATCCCAGGTTATGTATTTTTTGAGCTATTAATCTTCTAACATCAGAAAAGCAAATTAACTTATAAACCAAACGAAAATTGAGCAACCTAAAACATGAACTATAATATAAAAGAAGTTGAACCACAAATAACAGGTGCTGGTCCAGGCCACAATAATAGAAAGGTAAGGAACAGTAAAACGATATTAAGCAAGAAATAGGATGTCAACTATAAGAGATACATTGATGTTATATTGGAAATTCGATTTTGAATTTTAAGAATCAGGAATGTAACAGTAAAACGATATTAAGCAAGAATAGGTAGTCAACTATAACTGATACATTGATATTTTTTTCCTTTTAAAAAAAAGAGCATATGAATGTGGTATATTCTATATGTAGTGCAGGGTAGAAAAAGATCATCCCAGCTTATGTCTTTTTTGAGCTATTAATCTTCTAACATCAGAAAAGCAAATTAACTTATAAACCAAACAAAAATTGAGCAACCTAAAACATGAACTATAATATGAAAGAAGCTGAACCACAAATAATAGGTGCTGGTCCAGGCCACAATAATAGAAAGATAAAGAACAGTAAACGATATTAAGCAAGAAATAGGATGTCAACTATAAGAGATACATTGATGTTATATTGGGAATTCGATTTTGAATTTTAAGAATCAGGAATGCAACAGTAAAACGATATCAAGCAAGAATAGGTAGTCAACTATAAGTGATACATTGATTTTATATTGGGAAATCGACTTTGAATTTTAACAATCAGGAATGTAAATTCCTCGCTAAACAAAGACATACAACCACATGGGCGGAGCTACGTATACTGGTCTGGGTGCGGCCGCACCCAAAGCTCCGGAAAAATTCAATGCTATAAGCTATGCATCCACTGCATTTGCACCCCCCTCAGCCCTTAATCATGCACCCACAAGCCTAAAATTATAAGATCAGTGGCCCTAAACTACGCTGCTGNNNCCCCCCCCCCCCCCCCCCCCTCGACGAGCTCTAGCTCCGCCACTGTACAGCCATACTTTTAACTTCGAAGTTTCAACTTAGGCAGTACTACAGATAAGTTCATAATGTAAGTCAAAAAAATTAAAAAAGGTGACCGAGAAGCACTCACTGGGCCTGCCACTACAAATATCTTGTGGTCAACCACCAAGTTGGCTGATATAGGTCTTAGTTTATCCTCTGGCGCTTCAGTATGCAAGACGGCAATGTATTTGTCCTGCTCGTATTCAACAACCTAAATGAGATAATAGTGCATAGGTGCACCTGCAGCAAGGAGGCTCTTAACTAATATTTTGCTTGGATCAGCAGTCAGTATTCAACAATGAACAAAGGAAATGAATCAGACAAATTTTATCAATGAGCATTAATATCACATACAAAAAAATACTCAGTAGGTAACACCACATGACGAAGGGACAATAGATTCTTTATGATTAGTTACCAAAAGAGGATTATATAATGCGCAATGAAACTATGCAATAGAGTCTCTGTAAACCTTGGAAGACAGAAATATCCACTCTGAGGATAGTCACCTAAGCAACAGGATCATTAGGAAAAAGTGTGCTCACCTGACACAAAGGCATAGAGACCAACAATTCTTAGTGCCATTATTCTTATACCTTTGGAATCTATATCGACAGAAAAAAAAATCGCCTAAAAGTCCATCAAAAGTAAACTAAAACCTAGGCAGCCAGACAGTAACCCCAAATCCAACATCGCCAGAAGCATGCACCAAAATATAGCGACCTTGGAAGGCACAAAAAATCAGGAGCGCCGAAACCCTTCACCAAAACATTCCGCGGAACAGAACCAAGCGCACCAAGAACAGAAGACCTAGTATACACCTAAAACCCTAGATGACCATTACCGTCAGCTGCGAGCGGGGTGGTGGAACAGCGGAGGTTGTCGTCACGAGGCTGACAGAGTTGGGCGGGGAGCGTGAGGCGACGGCGAGAAGAGCGCGATGGGGATTGAGTGTGCGTCGACCGGCGAGAGTGGGTGCGGAAGGAAGCGCGAATTGGGGAACGGAAGGAGGAGATGCGGGAGACAGCACGCTGGGAGAAGAGTACGGGCCTGGCGTGGGGAACGGAGACGGGGAGGCGGCGGCGGCGGCCCGCGACGGAGGGCGCGAGGTCGGGAGCGAGGAGCCGAAATGGCCGGAAGCGACGAGAAGAATTGGTGGCGCGACCGGGAGGATGTGGGACGAAACAATCCGACGGCTGGGAACGGACCTTGCGCCACAGATCGAACGGCCAAAGAACGGGAACTGTAGTAACTGCAGGAAACGCTACAGGACTTTCTACGAAAACATAGGTATGTATAGATAAGAGCCGCGGAGCTAGGCTTGGCGGTCGATTCCGTCTCGGAAATCGGAACACGTACACTGTTATGCTGTTGCACCGGCACGTACCGACGTACGTACGTCTCGTAATATGTTAGTATTTGATTTCAGAGACGTATGTGCCGCCGTGCGTGCGTGCGTCTCAGGTCCGAGTCGATCGACCACAGTTCCTTGGCCGAGTCGATCCACGTTTAATTAATTTGTTTGTGTTCCCGCTATATGTACAGTGCTCCATCCGATTTTAAATATTGACATTTTTAACATACCATTTATCTTATTAAAAAAAATGATAAATATTACTACCTACATTTTAAAATAAGTATTTGTTTGAATTTAGTCAAAGTTGCTTTTAATCAACGATTTTTATAGATTTAATTAACTTTAAAACCTATATTTGTACTTTTAAATTCTTTATAAAAAATACTTTCATAATATATAATTTATATAAAAATAATAATTTATATTTATATAAATCATTGGTAAAAACAAGTTTGACTAAACTTAGATGAACACTTATTTTGAGATGGAGGAAGTAATATATTTTATTATAATTTGCTTTATCATTATGTAACGCCCTTGGCCGCCGGCAAGCCGCCGTCGTGGCGTGAGACAGATCACCAAAGTCGCCGGTGAGGAATTCGGACGAACGGCTAAAGGACAAGGTATGTGTTCTGGTTCTTCTTTATTATTCGATAATGTTTGTTTACAACCTCAGAGAATTATATACCCATATGACAGCTGGACATAATTTAGAGCTAATACATTGCCTAAACCAACATAGAGACAGCTAATCCTTGCTAGATGCCAGCCGTGAGCACCTCTGTTCTTTCTCACGCAGGTCCTAGTTTGAAATATTGGCGCTCTGATCAGGAGGAGGCGTTACATGTTCCCCTCGCTAGAACTTGCTTGTCCCCAAGCAAGGACTGTAGGAAAATGTTGCTTCACCACTTCAATAATCTTACTGAGTAGCCATGTCAAGTGACAGCCCCGACCACTTGACCAACACCTGAAAAATAGCATGATGTCTTTTCTTCACCAAACGCCGATCAAGCACTTCTTCAGGAAACATTTCACCGTGATTCAACTCTGCAACCTTTGGTAAAGTGCTATAGACAGGTGTAAAATTTAGAGTGAAAGGCTTTAGCTGAGACACATGGAACACTGGATGGATTTGTGCCTCTCCTGGTAAAGTCAATCGATAAGCCACTGCACCCACTTTCTCCTCCACCACAAAAGGACCATAAAACTTGTAAGCAAGCTTAGGACATGGTCTATTCACCAGAGAGTGTTGGGCATAAGGCTGCAGGCGTAAGAGAACCTTTTCACCAACCTGAAAAGATCGTTCAGAACGATGTTTGTCGGCCTGCATCTTTATCCTGTTCTGAGCTGCAGTCAAGTGTTCCTTCAGAACAACAGTATGAGCAGCTCGATTGGATAACAGGGTTGCTACATCTTGATCAATTTGAGGACCCACCAAAGGAGCAGCCATAATAGGAGGATCATACCCATAAAGAACTTTGAAGGGAGAGCAGCCCAAAGCAGTATGGAAAGCAGTATTGTACCAAAACTCAGCAAGAGGCAACCACTACTTCCATTTAGATGGTGTATTGTGCACTAAGCCACCTTAGATGCATTTCCAAACATTGGTTAACACGCTCAGACTACCCATCAGTTTATGGATGGTAAGATGTACTCATATTGAGCTTAATGTCCAACAACTGAAAAAGCTGCCTCCAAAAATGACTAGTAAAGATTTTGTCTCCGTCTAACACAATCGACCGAGGTAGTCCATGTAGCTTCACTACATTGTCAAGCACAACTTGTGCCACTTGGGCAGCTATAAATGGATGTTTTAGGGGAAAGAAGTGAGCATAATTCAAAAAAATGATCCACAATCATCAATATAGTATTATATCCCTCAGATTTGAGTAATCTTTCAATAAAATCCATTGTGATATCTTGCCAAGCTCCTTGGGGCACAGGAAGATGTTGCTGCAAACCAGGTGAATGAATATGCTCCCCTTTTGCTTGCTGGCACACTGCTCATTGCTTCACAAAATCTTCCACATGCTGTTTCAAACCAGTCCAAGCAAACAACTTCTTAATTCCATGATAAGTAGCATAAGTACCTGAATGGCCACCCATGGCACTATCATGCAGGACAGAAATTAACTTGGTTCTCACAACAAAATTTTCACCCACCCAAATCTTGCCATCTTTTTTTATCACCCCTTGATCCAAAGAAAACCCCATCTCATTAGGACTGTGAAGAGCTAACTGAGCCAAAAGAGTTTTTGCCTGAGCATCAGTAGCATAAGAATTCACAACTTCCTGGATCCACAAGGGTTACCTTAGTTTGAGTAACTAATGCAAATAGAGGGCCCACTCTGGACAGGGCACCTGCAGCCAAAGTCTTTTTGCCTTTTCGGTACTCAATCTTAAATTGTAGCCCCATTAACTTGGTCATAGCTTTTCTTTGCAACTCAAAATGCAATAACTGATTGGAAAGAAAACTTAAACATTGATGATCAGTTCAAATAATAAACTCCCCTCACTGCAGATATTGCCTCGATTTACTGACAGCCAACAATAAAGCTAGAAATTTCTTCTCATAGATGGACAACTTGTTATTTCTATTACTGAGAGCTTTACTCAAAAAGGTTATTGGTTTCCCAGCCTGCATCAACACAACTCCCAAACCAGCATTAGAAACATCAGTTTCGACCACAAAAGGCAAATCAAAAGTGGGCAAAGCTAACACAGGTGTGTTAGACATAGCTGTTTTCAAAGACACAAAAGCTTGTTGTGCTTCTGCCGCCACTGAAACTATTTCTTCTTCAATAGAATTGTCAAAGGCCGAGCTATAGTTTCATAGTCCTTAAAAAAAATTTGTAATATCTAGTAAGACACAAGAATCCCCTCAGTTCAGTAATTGTAGCAGGCACAGGCCACTGAAACATAGCTTGAGTCATAGAAGGATCAGTGAACACACCCTCATGAGAAATAATGTGTCCCAAATACTCTAACTGTTGTTGAGCAAAATGACATTAGAAAGAATTTCCAATGCCTCAATGTAGTAAACACTTTTCTTAAATGTTCCACATGCAATTCCATGTTAGGACTCTAGACCAAAATATCATCTACAAATACCATAACAAATTTCCTCAAGAAAGGGCCCAAAATAGAATTTATGGCACACTGAAATGTAGCTGAGGCATTAGTCAGGCCAAATGGCATCACTTTGAACTCATAGTGACCCTGATGAGTTTGAAGGCTGTTTTGTATTTATCCTATGGTAACATACGAATCTGATGGTACCTTGCCCTCAGGTCAAGACTAGTAAAGTACTTAGTGCCAGCCAACTCATCAATGATCTCCTCCACCACAGGCATATGAAATCGATTTTTGATAGTAAGGAAATTTAGTTTCCTGTAATCAACACAGAACCTCCATGTACCATCTTTTTTTTTGCACCAACAAAATAGGAGAAGCAAAAAGAATGACACTAGGAATAATGAAACCAGCTCTAAGCAACTCCTAAACCTGCTTTTCTACCTCATCTTTATGCTGTAGTGAATATCTATAGGGTTTAGAATTCATTGGAATAGCCCCAGGAATAAGTGAAATAGCATGGTCATACTGCCTACTAGGAGGTAATTACTTTGGTTCTTCAAAGATATCATTGAATTCAGTAAGCAAGAGCATAACACTATCAGGGCAGACTGTCATCTGATTGCAGGGTACAGCTTTCAACATCACCATGGCCCAAACATCATTTCCTTTAATGCATTTGTCTAACTGCAACAAAGACAATTTAGTATGACAGGTTGTGGAATAGATAGTACACCTTGTAGTTTCACCAGCACCTGTCCATCTGCAAACTCCAACACCTTCTTATCCCAATCACAATACATAGAACTATGTTGCTTTAGCCAATCATACCCTAAGATTGCATCATATGCACTCAAAGACAATATCCTCGTGTCTGTATGGAAAGTATGACTAGAACACCACCAAGGCAACTGGGGCACCATCTGAGCAGATTGCAATATGTTCCCATTAGCCACCTTCACATGTACTGGAGCACATTGCTTGACTTGCAGCCCTGCTCTGCCCACAAATGAGTCACTGGTAAAGGTAGCCGAACTACCAGAGTTCACTAGAATCAACATAATCTGATTCTTCACTAGAGCACATAAACGAATGCAATTCTCTGAATCTGTGCCAGATAGAGCATTTAGAGATAACTGACACTCTATGGAGGCCAACTGATCCTCATAAGCCAATTGCTCCAACACTTTATCTAACAGCAACAAGTTTATGTCAGCTACTATCAAACTGTTTAACTGGGCCTGAACACATTTTGGACACACAGCTGGGTGGTTAGTATCAAACTTATCCCCACAAGCATAACAAAGACCATGAATCTTTCTATACTCTCTGAGTTGTCTTTCCTTGGTAAGAGCAACTGCACCAGTGGTGTTTTTAGTATCAGTTCTCAAAGATACAGCTTGTGTATTAGGTGCAAATGTGGACTTCAGTGGTTTAGTTTTGCCCTTATCCTGAATATCTTGTTGCACTCTAGCTAACAATTGTGCCCTATCAACTGTTGAAGGTAACTGAGATAGCACTGGACCTTGTAATTCAGATTTGAGACCTTTCACAAATTGAGTCACAAAGAATGTCTCATCCAATTCAGGGTTATGTAATGCAATAGCATATCTAGCTTCATCAAATTCAGAGATGTAATCCATCAACTCCCCTTTCTGTCTAAGATATAACAACTCTTGCATTGCCTTAGGATATTCATATGCCCCAAACTTCAACTGAACTGTATGAACAAACTGTTCCTAAGTGCCTAACCCCTGTTTTAGTTTATGCACTTTCAACCAACACGCAGCAACACCCTCCATGTGCACAGAAGCAAAGGTAACCCACAACGACTCAGGCACTCTATAGATAGTAAAGTAATACATGCACTTATCTAACCATATGAATGGATGATCACCATGAAACAAGGGAAATAAAATTTTGGGCAAAACTTGACGTGAACTCCCTTCATCTGATGATGCACGCTGCCTTCGGGTTGATGGAGCACCATTCTCCTGCATCGGTACCAGTTCAGGTTGTTGTCGATGTTATTGCTGCACGCGCGGTCCTTCCTGATCAGACAGAGAATCCAATTTTTCTTCCATGCTTCTGGACATGTTCTCCAAAGTAAGCTTTGTCACAGCCTTGCCTGTTTCATCCAACTTCTGGGCCAGCAGCTCCCTCTCCTTTGCTACTTGCTCTGCAACCGTTGCAGACAGTTGAACCTGCCCCGTCAATTGACGCTGAGTAGCATCAATGGAGGTCAAGCACTGCGACAAGGAGTCCAGCGTCTGAAATACTTGATCCCGACGCTCTTCATCTGCCCACTTCTCACTCGCCATGGCTTCAAGGATAACCTTGTGTGAACCGATGGTTTCGCTGTCGGCGCCATTTTGACTCGACAGGAGTTTGCCGGAGACGAAGCTGAAGCCCTTACACCACGCCGGAGGATGGAGCAGCTCTGATACCACTTATGACGCCCTTTGGCCCGCCAGCAAGCCACCGCCGTTGTGTGACACAGATCACCAAGGTCACTGGTGAGGAATTCTGAGGAACGGCTAAAGGACAAGGTATGTGTTCTGGTTCTTCTTCATTATTCGACAATGTTTGCTTACAACCTCAGAGGATTATATATCCACATGACAGTTGGACACAGCTTAGAGCTAATACATTGCCTAAACTAACTTAGAGACACTAATCCTTGCTAGATGCCAGATGTGCGCACTTCTGTTCTTTCCCACGCTGGTTTTAGTTTGAAATATTGGTGCTTTGATTAGGAGCAGGCGTCACACATTAGTGGTATTAAAAAGCGCAATTTTTTTTCTATACACACGGTAAAATATCCCCAACAGAGATGGGTTAGACTAAGTATACACGAAAAATACACTCAGAGTTATCATTTTTTTACAAATCTGACAGATAAAATCTCTTCACACACATCCTTTACAAAAACTATTATTAGTTAATAAAACACAACTATCTGTAACAAATAAATGGTATCTAAGCAAAGTTATTAGAAAACAAAAAAAATCAATTTTATATTAATATATTATTTTTGAATTAATATTTTTCTTAAAATGTAGCATTAGCACGAACATTAGGACTAGTTATCATTAGTGGTATTTACAATACGACTAAAAATGTTACACTTTGGAATAAATTTTGAGTAAAACAAATGGTCAAAATTGATATTAAAAATCAACTATGTCAATAATTTTAAACCAAAGGTAGCAGTATTTTACCACTTGCTAGCTACATGTACGATAGCCTTTAATTAGGGGTACAAGTCTTAGATGTGTGATTTTTACTTGTACTTTATATGATGCAATGGTTGTATAGGCACATTGTTGGAAGACCCATGCAAAAGCTAAAACCCATACAGCCACTGCATCATGTGGGTCAGACATACGGCGGTGTTTTTATTTAATATTTCAAAAAAATTGGAGATCTTTAAGGTATTAAATATAAAAACATGATTTCTAGTGAAAACAAGAATATAGATACGGTGCGCTTGCACCAATGCCACCTCACATTCTGCTCATACAGTTAGGTGATTCGCAAATATGTTTTTCTTTATTATAGAAATCATTTGCTACACAATATGCGCAGAAAGCCGAAAAAAAAAAGCAGCGCAAAGTGGTCACTTTAGCGCGATTAAGCGTGAGGCGCAACCTAGCCGCTTCGCTTTGGGGGCTAGGCGGTGCAAAAGCAGTGCCCACGCCTCCGCCGTCAACGCCTAGGCCGCCGGCACCTTGCTAGACAGTGGGAACGAGTGCCTATGGCTGTGCCACTGCTACCTAGGTCGCCGCCACCCTGCCGCACTGCAAGGACGCGTCCATGCTGTTGCGGCGCCATCACGCCTCCAGATCTGACCGAGAAAGGAGAGGTGGATGAGGAAAGGGCGCCAACTGCTCCTATGGTGGCGGCGGCTGCTTGGGCTGGTTCAAGCAAAGAGACGGAAGGGAAGGAGGAACTGCATAGTGAGACCGGTCCAAAGACGTTGATTTTATACATGCTGTGAGTAGCTGCTACGACAATTAATGAGCTTATTGGATAGCAACAGATGGACCAACACATGGCAGATAGTTGTTGTCTTTGTTTTCTCTTTTTCTTGTTTACTTTTCAGCTTTATTTTGTAAGATTATATGTAACTACTTTAGTGCTTAGCAAAACACAAAACACAAAACACTTAGACGCACTTAAGCATGCTTGTCACTGCTCGCTTAACATTTTTTTTTCCATGGATAAAAAGTAACAATTTATGATTTGATGATTAAACAATACTCTCACCATTCTAAATTATAAACATTTTTAAGTTTAATCAAAGTCAACTTTTTATCACTTTAACCATTAATAATATAAAATTAATAATATTTTATCATATAAAAATTGTTTTTTTATCATGATATAAGCTTTCATAAAAAATATATTTTTATATCAAAAATTATTGAATTTTCTAAATATTATTAGTAAAAAAAAATTAACTTTATCTAAATCTAAAAATACTTATATTTTGAAATGAAGGTAGCAGTGAACAACACCTGACAACCTATTGTACTGAATGACGATCGCCACCCTATTTTACAGGGTGAGCTCTGAACGCTCGTGGGCAGTTGCGAGCCAGAACCGGGGAGGAGCACACGAGAAAGCGTCGCAGACGCTACAATTTCCGATAGGGCGATAATGCCGATACAGCAACTGAAAGCGGAAAATGAAATGAAGCCACCACTGGGAGCTATATGAAATATGTTATCTTCCCTTTTGGAAAAAGAAATGCTAGTACAAAAAGATCAGTGACAACGATTACTGCAGTAAGCTTGACGTCTCTAATGCAAATTTAGCTTCTGGCTACTTCTGTTTAAACGACAACAGATGAGTAGGTAGGTAGATAGTTCCCCACGACCATGCCGCAAATTCCGCATCATCACTCGATGGATTCCACTTACTCGAGTCGTTCCATCTGCCACAGGGGGAAAATGATCAGTATCATCCAAGCCGAACTCAGAAGATACATTATATTCCACTCTTCCTTTAATAGTCATAAACAAAGCACAGCAAAATTTACTATTAACAACTTATTTTTCTAATTCTAGAGCATATGATCCCAAGTCCATTTCTGTGCTATATAGTTACAACTCAGTCAAGAATACAATATTCAGAGATGGAAAATGATGAAAAGTAGACAAATACAAGTACCTTCCATAAGCCGTCATTCAGATAGTGCATATTGTCAACTCCAATTCCTTTGTTGATGGTCTTTCTATATAGTCAAGACATGTTAGTAGCTGCGATTATGTCAGATGCAATGTTTGGGGAAGCTAAAATTCTATAAACAAATCTGCAATAAGTTCTTTCAATGCTTTGGGAGACATAAATATAAAATATAATATGGCCAGTCACATTAAGGGTCTCTTTGGTTGAGCTGCTTTTGGCTTTTGACTTTTGCAAAAGGCAAGAGCTCAACCAAAGGGGTAAACTTTTATTAAAGTTTTTTTGAGAAAGCAGCTTTTTTCTAGTTCAAAAGAAAAAGCAGGTCTAGACTTGCTTTTGCCGGCTGTGGGCGTCCACATCAGCTACTTGAAGCTATCAGGACCGAAAGTAACAATACTCAAAACTGGAGAGATGAAAGAGCACAGTGCACAGAAGGTTTACTCACACTAAACAAGAAACATTTACAGATGGCACAACAAAGAACTGAACAATACTTCAGAAGAACTTACATGTCCTTCGCCGACATCTTTGTATATCCAATTGCCAACGCATGTTGCTTGCCTTCAGCCATTATGGCCTGGCAAACAGTGACAGACAAGTTCAGGGGAGGAAGAAGCTTGTTAAGAAAACAACATCAATTATGACATTTAAGCTATATGACGCAACAGTTCCTTAGTACAATTCTTTATTTCTTTTTTCTCAAATACAACTATGGACAATATAGAAGTGTATACACTATACAATGACATGCATACCTCAGAAGTATGCAAAAATAAAAAAATACAAATATAGTTGAAACCGTGGCTACCTAGTGATTTAGTCTCTACTCCTTAAAAAGAACAGTTTTTCTTTTCTACGTCCACACGGTTAAATGTCCCTAACAAAGATGAATTAGACTACGTGCTACGAAAAATGCACCCAGATTTATCTCTTTTTACAAATCTGACGGACAAAATCTCTCCACAGACACCCTTTACAAATCTAACGGATGAGCTCTTTCGGATCTCCTAGATAATGAGCCCACACGGATCATTGTTAGTTAACAAAACACAACTATCTGCAACAAATATACGAGATCCAAGGAAAGTTGTTGAAAAAAAAAATAAATTTATTTTAATATTAATATATTATTTTTTAATTAATATTTTTTAGACCGTAGCATTAGCACGGACATTGAGACTAGTCCTATAAATGCACGAGGCAATTTAGAATAAGTCATTTACCACTGGTGTTTCTGCCTCAACGTCTTCATCCAAGACACCACCAGGCGATGTCAATCCAGGACACATTATATTTGCACCAGACAGCACAAATTTGATAGCACCTCTATCCACTTGGAATTTCTTCATGATATTAGGATCTGATTAAGTGTTAGCATAATTTCCATTATAAATAAAGTTATACCATATATGAACTTTAAGAATGACAGTACCCTAACAGATAAACATGACCAATTAAGAAAAGGTTGGGTCTTAAACTTCACACAAAATGCTACATCATGGTAAAATGTGTACCAAGATAATAAGCTACGAAATTGGAAGGATGAGAATTACACTGGTGAAGAAGACGGAGGGTTGGCATGTAAGGACCATCACGGATATTGAAAAACAGTGGGACATTATTCACCACTACAAGATTAAGATGATTTTGGCTGCAGCAAGAAAGCAAGGAACAAACACTTATAAGTGTAATAGAAAGGAGAGACACAATTTTGTAGATGAAACAATGTTGAGTTATTTGAAACATCCAAAATGTACAAGTTCATTTACTAATTATGAACATGAAAGAATCATAAAGAAAAATGGGTTTTTGTGATTTAGGGATTAAAAAATTATGGTACAAACATAATGACTAGCTAGCACGTGAAGAAAAAGAAAGAGAAACTACTAACCACTTAACAACAATCATAGGTGACTTCTTTGGAAG
>BCLH01003398.1:0-29584 GCA_001602315.1 Zoysia pacifica
AACCGACTTGTTCAACACCGCGAAGGCGCGAGATTACCATTCCAAGCAGGCAGTCAATTGGGCACTTGGCAACTCCTCTTGAAGATCTTGTGAAGTCATTCTGGGACAGCAGAACACCGGTGAGACTTGCAAAGGGAAATGGGAAGCAGACTCACGTAGTGTCGCCAATGCTAGAAATCCAGAGAGATCCTCTGACCACCATTAACTAGAAGAAGTATGTTTATACAATATTCAGAGTTGTGGGATGATGAAATTGATATCCAGTTGGGAAGAGAATCAGTCATTCTGGTCAAGTTAGTTGACCTTTGTTTTTCGTCTAAATTGATCTCTTTAGGTGTCAAATTTATGCCGTTATGCATCGTATGTTCGAATAAGTAGCACTACCAATAATTGTTTGATAGCGTATTATGTTTTGTTGTCAATAACTCCCAGCTGCTATTTTACTGGGCCGAATTTCGCATCCAGCTCGCCCATGATGGACAGAGATGGGCCGCGTACGATAGAGACACAGAATAACTGATGTCATTTTTTATCCTTTCACAACTGCAAATATATGCCTGAGTCGCAAACAAAAGAGTAAAATGCATTTTTGGCACTCTAAACTATTGCCCTCCATCTTATCTAGGTCCTTAAACTTATTTCTAGCACCCCTAACTATTACTCCATTTTCATCTCAGTCTTTAAACTTTTATTTTACATTTCTAGCTCCTTAATATATTTAAAAGTATTTTTCCATTCATATTATTCAAAAAAATGTTTAAATGTGTAAAGTTATAAGTTATTTTTTAGTAACTTCAGTGATAAAGTAAATTATAATAAAATATATGATTGACTTATAATTTTACACATTTGAACTAATTTTTGAAGTAAGATGAATTGAAAATGACTTTAAATATATTTAGGGAGGTAGAAATAAAAATATCATATATTTTATTATAGAGTAAATTTTACAAAACTATAGGTATCCTATCAGTATTATCACAAAACTACAGATTTAAAATTTAGTTTCAGAAACTACGATACATTGCACTGAATGTGTAGTTTTGTAATAAATTAGATAGTTTTCAGATAAATTAGATGCAAAATCTATAGTTTTGTGATAAATTAGATACAAAATTTGTAGTTTTGTGATAATAGTTGAAAAATACTAGTTTTATGAAATTTACTCTTTATTATAATTTGTTTTATCATTGAAGTTATAAAAAATAACTTATAATTTTACATATTTAAACAATTTTTTGAATAATATGAATGGGAAAGATATTTTTTAAATATATTAAAAGCTAAAAATATAAAATAAAAGTTTAGAGAGACAGGGAGCAATAGAAATAAATTTAAGGACGGACATGGCAATAGTTTAAGATGTTAGAAATAAAAAATTAAATTTTATGGACTCGACCACCTAAGCAGTTGGAGGGCATCTTACTCCAAACAAAATAACCAAATGATAAGATGATTAGATAAGGGTGATTCTATGTTTTTGTCACGTAAGTTTCGTTGTTTTACAAATTAATACACAAAATAATTGTACGGAACTTAAGGCCGCCACCACTGAAATGAAATGAGGCATTGTACGTGCGCCTGAAATAAAACAGGCTAGCCCAAAAAATTTAAAATAAGAATTGTATATAGGCAATCTGGGCTCGAACTTAAGATCACTTAGTAGCTGCCTTCAGCGGAAAGTGGGCTTAACTCATATCGTTGAATGAAAAAAAAACTAAAAAGTAGTTATAACAGATGTGAGATCAAATTTAATGGACTAAACTACACTCGTAAAATGAACTTGACACTCGGCCCAAAATTTCAGGCAATTTAAATTAAAAAATCTGAAGATAACGGGCTGTGCTAATTGGCAGCCCTATGCACATAAAATTTGTGGTACATGCAAATCCAGATTGGTTGGGGACGACTTGCCGACTTGCATGGACGTTGAGCTGATTAAGGCATACGTCGTGTTTGAACAATTGGGAACATGGAAACATATGCATCAACGGGTCTATGAATTATGTTATTCCATATATAAAAGACTTTCATATCAATAGCTTTACTTCTGCGTGACATGTTCAACAAGAGACTTTCATATACATTTCTCATGGAAAATTCATAAAACTTAACAATTTCTCTTTGTACCACAAACAAGTCTAAGAGGATATTTATATGCAATTCATCTTGAATATAATCTCCTTCATTTTTAAAAATAAGTTCATAGATAGAGGAATATATAATATCGTCAGGAATGACAAACTTGATAATATTGCAATTTGTTATTCAGATAATATAGTAGAACGTTGACACAAGATCCTCATAGAGTAGCAGTAAGATAAAACAATATCATTAAACCAAGATACAACAGATACATAGAAGCAACGTACGGGCAATATATAATCTAGCTAAAACCAACACCGAAGGCATGCAGACTCAACAACACACAATACTAGTAATAAATAAAGTTGACAGATAATGACATAGCAAACCAACACGGAAATAACTAAATGGATTATTAGTTGGTGGATGTGGAACAAGAGGAGGACTTGGAGCTGCCGCACTCGTCCTTGAGGCCAGCAGTGCTGCTTTTGGTGGGGAAGAGGTCCAGGGTTCTGAGAGGGCGGCGGCAGCATGGCGGCAGCATGGTGCCATCGTCGGAGCTGCCTGGAGATGCACTGCAGTTGGACAACTCCATCGTCCACTCCTCCTGCTGATGACTAGTGTTGTTGTATAATGCAGCTCCTCCGTCGTAGGCACCAGCTGCGGCAGCAGCCATTATCTGCTTATTATTATTGCCTCCTCCTCCTCCTCCTCCTCCGGCGGCAGCTGCTGGATGATGATGAACCACCGGAAGAGTCGTCGCCTGCTGCCCCAAGTAGCCCTAATACGTAATCGATGATTGGTTATATGAATGAACCGTTAAAATGGTTTTACCACCCACATGATGAAGCGTGAAAAATGGTTTTAGTTACTTACAAGGTGGTGGGGTTGGGGCATGATGAAGCTTGTTGCGGCGTATGATGGGTGCACACCGGCGGCCGCGCCACTTCCGTCGGCCGCAGAAGGAGGAGCCCCAGAGGTGGCGTACTGCTGCTGGTGGCGTGCGCAGAGTCGTCGTCGGAGTCGCTGGCGCTCGCGAGCCTTGTGGTTCTGGAACCAGTAGAAGACGTTCTTGCCCTCGATGCGGCCGTAGTAGGCAAGGTGCGCAGTGATCTGCTGTATCTCCGCCGCGTTGGGCGTCCGCACGCCGCTTCGGTACATCTCTTCCAGGATCATCAGCTGCTCCGGCGTCGGGCACCACCGGGTTGACGGAGTCTGCGGCATATTAGCTAGCTTCTTCTAGTTATTATCGGAGTATGTAGCTGCTGAACTCAAGGCAAGCTTCTTCTAGCTAGTCCAACAGCAGAAGTAAAACCCTAGCTGCTAAGTAAGAGAGATGAAAATGGAGCGGCGTGTGATATGACATACTCCTATCGGATCCAGTTATATAGAGGCAGCTTTCCGCTAGGGCTATGATTCAGTGGTTTGTGTTGTGTGTATCTGAACGAAGCATGCACTGAGTGATGAATGAAGGTCGACGAGGTGAAGAGACGAGTGAGACAAATTGGTTCAAAACGGCCAGATCCCCTTTGACCAGCGCCTGCAGAGTAACAGTGTTATTGCTGCTGTCCATGCAAAGTTATAAATCCTCTCTGCTGACGTTTTGTCTAACACTAAAAGATACTACAGTACTCCAGTAGCAATTTCTGAGCAAGTAGCCGACAGTTTTCTAGTGCAAATTCATTCTTACCCAAGAATTTTACGTAGCAAATTACTAACAAAGTCCAAATCATTCCCCGCAGTTATGGTCGGTAATTGACTAAATATATAAAAAACTGTTGGTCACTAGACATTGAGTAACTGTTGGCACATATTTTTACAAAGTGTAATAATGCACACGTTAATAAGCTAGGAGTAACGCCGACGCTGACGCCAATGTTAAATGACTTGCCGGCCGGGCAGAGAGAGATACTGTTGTGGAAGGGAATAGAAAGAGGGAGGGACAAGATGCATGAGAGGATACGTTGTTATTGTCACCGTATGTTGTCCCAAGCTAGTGGCATTGCATTCAAGGGGTTACGTACTCTGAATGCTGCATGCTCTTGAATTCTTTCTTCAGAAGTCTTCCAATGTTTGTCTGCCTAGCCATGCCTTAGCTAGGAGGACGTACGATCAGAGAGAGAGAGACTGCCGATTGGGTACCACATCATTAGATGATGATGAGAGATGATGCACCGTCAAATTGACGCAGCAGGCGCCTCAATCCAAGTGGCCACAGGAGGAGTGCATGCATGCATGCTGCTCCTGCTCTGCCTGCAGGCAGCCTCTTCGACACTCCATATAGTAGAGGCACCCTGTCAATCGATCGATTGAGTCGTCCATTCATATAAATGCATGGAAGTTTTCACAAAAAAAAAAGAGAAGAAACGCATGAATGTTGGGGGTACCCTTTCTCCTCTGACGCTGACCCTTTTCGATCTCCATTAATGAATGCAGCAGCAAGAGAAAGGAGAGGGCGGAGGAAGAAGAAGATGCAGAAGCTTGGGCATGACCAGTGAGCGTGGATACCGAGACTCACGCCATAAGCGCGCATTGGAGATGTTGCTGTAGTACTCCACTACTACCAGTCTTTCTACGACCATTCAAGCTGGCTGGACGATGCATGGACGGAGGGCAATAAAATCACAAGCGCTGGAGATGAATGAATGAATGAATCACTGCTTTTATTTGCCACCAATTCAACGTACGTACTCCATCTTTTTGCCTCATTCAAACCTAATTTATATATGCTGCTGTTGTGTTTAATTAGTTTGTGGCATGCAGTATTAACTACTAGCAGCCTTTGCTCTCTCTATCTTTATTTTCCTGCATGCGACACTTGAATGCTAGCTAGCTGTGCTGATATCTGATAGTACAAGATCGACTCTCCGAGAGATCAAATACCCTAGCTATTTGATCGTCAAAGCTTCAGGCTCTTTTTGGGAGCGAGCGATCATGTCCGTGGACCTAAGCTTCCATTAATTATGAGCAAGTCGTTGCAGGTACGCAACGGCTGCTTGTGAATTTAGGTTTCCATCCATGCGCTCTTTCACATATAGTTCATACATGTCATCTTTGTTACTTGCTTTATCGATCCAAATTTAAAATGTCTTGCTGCTGCATTGCATTCGATCTTTAGATAAACAGTTAAGTATTCGCAGTTGATCGATCGAAGCTCGTACTGATGGTCAGCTAGGGTTTCCCCGTTTCCATGCCTGCTTTTCTGCAGGTTCACTAATTGTTGTGCATGTATGTCTGCCAGACCAACAACAACTTTGCTTGGGCTCTGGATCTATCGATCCATCGACGACTTCACTTCTTCTAATGGAGCCGCCACGCACCCCTTGTGGTACCGTCATGCCCCTCTGAGATAGGCGCTTGTAGATTTGCATGGCGCTTCCTGGAGCCATCGCGTGGCTGAGCTTCACGCACCATGGCCAGACTGCAGGGACATAAGGAGGGTGACACTGACGGGTTAATTAGGGCGAGGTGATAGTGAGTGAGAGAGGGTTAGAGCGATGTCCCTTAGGCCTTATTCGATTTAGGCTAGAATTGGAGGAATTGGAGTGAAATGAAGAGATTAAATACGCACCTAGAGAGCAATGCGTAAAACCGAAGTGGCCCTTAAGCAGCCCGCCACTACAATGAGCTTCGTAATGGCAGCCGCTTAAGAGGCTTGCTACTGCCTACTGCAAATATGCTTTGTAATGGCCGGCGTTTAAAAGCCAGAAATAACCTAGGTTTGGTTGTTGGTAGGTAAGAAGATTTAGGCCAGGAGAAAGTACTTAACGTCCTATAGGTCCCTCAGAAATCCCACCCTCCACAACACGCACGATCAGGAACAGGATGTCAATTGTTAACATGTGTCTTTGAGCAGTTGAGCTGCTTATATCTCATCTTCAACATGAACTATGATTTTTCATTCATGTTAACATAATGATGGGTATAGAAATCATAAAACATAGAAGTAGTCAGTCAAGGCTTAAAGCAGGTAAACAAAGCAACTACAGTACTCATAAGAAATACGCACGTACTCTATCTATCTAGCTACTGATTATTTCTCAATATATGATGATGGTACACATTGAGGACTAGATGCAGATGCATGCATGGGTCACTGCCCAGATGCGGTGGACGATGGTGAACATAGGCTGATGGAAGAGACGCCGAGGTAGGCGGTGAGCACCTCCTCGTCGCAGAGATTATCCATGTCGACGTCGGTGACCAGTGCTTCCTGCATTTCCAGCCACCAGTACTCCGGCATACTTGTTCTGTTGGTACCATTGCCGGTTATCACCACATCATTAACAGACGGTGATTCTGACACTGATAACCCTGCTCCTTCAAGTATGATTTCTCCCTCTTGGTCAGCACAATTCTCACCGCTGCTACGGGCGAAGCGACCTTTCACCCTGGGGCGACTGTCTGCAAGCGTCTTCCTGCAAGCATACTATACAGATGACAGAGCATACGTATGTATCAGATAAATAGATACTACATATAGGTAGAGCTCAAATAAAGGAGAGGAGAGGAGAGAGAGAGAGAGAGAGAGAGAGAGAGAGAGAGAGAGAGAGAGAGAGAGAGAGAGAGAGAGGGACGTGACGGACAGTGATCTTCTTTTGGAAGTTGCGTTGGTTGCGCTTGCTCCGGTACTTGTCGATGCGCTCTCGACGCTCCTCCGCGCTGTACCTTACCGGCGGCGCCACCACTCTCGGCTGCTCCTCCTCCTCCTCCTCCTGTCTCATAAAGGTGAGGTCTCTCGTGCTCATAGCACGGCGGAATGATGTCATGCCGGGCGTCAACTGATTCTCCTGCTGTTGTTGCTGCTGCTGCTGATGGCCGGTGGGTACGAATGCTCCCCCGCTGGTGAGCAAGGCATCCGGATGAACATCAGTGCCATCGATCCAAGAGGAAGACTGATAGTGGTACATGCCCTATCTCTGTCTTGGTGATACAGGCTCAGATGTTGTGGTGAGCTAGGAGAGCTTCATTCTCTAGCTAGGGAAACACGCATATATAGAGGCCGTAGAACAAAAGGAAATATGTGGAAACTTTAGATTTTTTTGTGCAATATGCGTCTACGCCAGCAGGAGAAAATTCTCCGTGTATGTTCTCAGGTAAACGGCTCACTGTCCTGCTGCAGCACGCACCAACGCAGCACCACATACACCAAGCATGTGTTCTGGCAGAGGAAAATCTCAATAGATTGTCAACTCATTATAAAGTACGAGTACATCAGAGCAAGAGACGTTGATGAAGATATATATGATTCATTGAAGTAGGAACATGAATAAATTGTCAACGTGCCCACTGCCATTCTCTTTTTTCCTTTTCGGCACCACTACACACATGTATGTCCTGTTAACATAATTGACGATGGATGACCTCTCTGAGTCATGATCCTTCCTTTATATAGAGTTGTACAAGATACAATATAAGTAACAACCACGCAAGATAAGGAGTCGCAGCTCCATGGATCTAGTATCTATTGTTACATAGAGATGAGGTTTGTTATGTCTAACAACACAGGGATGAGGTTTGTTATGTCTAACATCCCCCCTCAATCACATCGTGCAACAAGGTTCAGATTGCGCCTAAATGAAGTGAATAGAGGGGTTGCCAGTGGCTTGGTCATGATATCTGCTACCTGATCCTTGGATGAGATAAACCGAACATAAAGTTGCTTTGTAGTGACCCGCTCGCGCACAAAATGATAATCAACTTCAACATGTTTTGTGCGACGATGGAATATAGGGTTTGCTGATAAGTAGGTTGCACCAATGTTGTCACACCACAAACTGGGTGGCCGTGGTTGATGAACTCCGAGTTCTCGTAATAAAGCTTGTATCCATATGATTTCTGCTGTGGCATTGGCAACAGCTTTGTATTCAGCTTCAGTGCTTGAACAAGAGACAATTGGTTGTTTCCAGGAACTCCAACTAATGAGATTACCTCAAAAAAGATGGCATATCCACTGGTGCTGTGGCGATCATCAGGATTACCTGCCCAGTCAGCATCTGAGAAGGCACTAAGAAGAGTAGAACCGGACTTTGTGATATATAAGCCCATGTTAGAAGTTGCGTGAACATAGCGCAATATTCTTTTGACTGCTGTCCAGTGAACTGTGGTAGGAGCTGACAAAAATTGGCATACATGATTCACACAAAAGGAGATGTCTGGTCATGTAAGAGAAAGATATTGTAGAGCTCCCACAACACTACGATATTTAGTAGCTTCTTTAGAGGAAGTAACTCTCCACTATTCAAACATAGTTTATCATTGGGAAGCATGGGTGTAGGGAGTCCCTTAGCTGTGTCCATGTTAGTTCGAGTCAATAGATCCTTGACATACTTCTGTTGTGTTAACAGGAGGCCTTCAGACGTATGATGCACTTCGATTCTCAGAAAATAATTGAGCCGCCCAAGATCCTTCACAGCAAAGTCATTTTTGAGTTGTGCAAGAAGGCGATCTGTGGCTGAAGGGGAAGAGCTCACAATGATAATGTCATCAACATATATAAGAATGTACATCTGAATACCATCTTTGTTGAAGATAAATAGGGACACGTCAGCTTTAGATGCCACAAATCCCAATTTTAATAATGCTGAGCTCAGACGAGAAAACCAAGCACGTGGGGCTTGTTTAAGACCATAGAGAGACTTATCCAATTTGCACAGAAAGTCCGGATGAGATGGATCCTCAAACTAGGTGGTTGCCTCATATAGACATCCTCATTGAGAATACCATGCAAGAACGCATTTTGAATGTCAATTTGCCGTGAAGACCAGCCATGTGATACACCAAAGAATAATAGGAGCCCAATAGTAGTGGGTTTCACCACAGGACTAAAGGTATCATTATAATCAACACCATATTGTTGCTTGAAACCTTTTGCAACTAAACGAGCTTTATAATGATCAATTGAACCATCTGGTTTATGTTTGAGTTTGAATATCCACTTACAGTCAATGATGTTGAGGCCAGCACGAGGAGGAACAAGGTGCCATGTGTTGTTCTTGATAAGAGCTCAGAACTCGTCATCCATGGCACTACGCCATTGTGGATGTTTCATAGCAGTTTTGTAAGACGTAGGTTCTGAATCAGGAGTCCGAACAGCTGAGTAAGTAACGGTGCCATCCGTCCTGATTTTTGGTTTCTTGATATTGTTTTGCAGCCGTGTAGCATACAGATGAGGAGCTGTATTTGATGTTCCGAGTTCTGATTGGCTAGCAGGAATTGTCGAAGGGGCATCCGACGGTGGCAGATTAATAGAATTTGTTGAGAGAGGCACAGTTTCCCGAGATAAAGATTTCCGATGCACCGGCAACAAATCTGAGGACGGTACAAAGTCTTGTACTGGGTTGTGTTGGCACAACCCTTGAGATTGATCTGGCATAAGTTCTCTGGCTTCCAATGATTGATCACCAGTGTGCCCCCCTGATTTTCTGCATCCACAGAAGTAGTAGGCACAAGTATATGCATACGATCACAATTCAAATTAGTACTGCTGTGCATGTTGGATAGATCAGTGAGATTTTGTTGTGTTTGTAACTGTTGCGAGAGAGCAGAAGACATCTTACTAAAAGGAAAAATATTCTCATCAAAGATAACGTCTCTGGAGATATAGACTCGGCTGGAATCAGTATCTAGGCATTTGTACCCTTTATGCAAGGAGCTGTACCCTAGAAAAACACACTGTTTGGATCGAAAAGAGAGTTTGTGTTTGTTGTAGGGACGAAGATGAGGCCAGCAAGCACATCCAAAGATTTTTAGTAAAGAATAATTGGGTGGTGTGTTAAGAAGGCGTTCAAGAGGGCATTTGTAATCAATAATATGGGCAGGGAGACGATTTATAAGATATGTGGCAGTGAGAAAAGCTTCATCTCAAAATTTAAGAGGAGCCGAGGCATGAGCTAGGAGAACAAGTCCAGTCTCGACAATGTGACTGTGTTTGCGTTCAGCAGAACCGTTTTGTTGATGTGTGGGGACAAGACACACAATGGGATATGCCAAGAGATCTAAAAAATTTGGTGTGAATTTTTTTGGTACTCGCCACCCCAATCGGACTGAACACCCTTGATTTTAGTATTTAGAAGACGCTCAACATGAGCTTGAAATTGCAGAAACAAGTGAGGGGCTTCTGTGTGATCACGCATCAAATAGATCCAAGTGAATTTGCTAAAGTCATCAATAAAACTGATGTAATGTTTAAATCCCCCAACAGATGTAGGTGCAGGACCCCAAACATAAGAGAAAATCAACTCTAAAGGAGATGTTGATGTATGGATAGAGTTGCTATAAGGTAATTGATGACTCTTAGCTAATTGACAAGCATTACAAACGGATGACGAGGACTCTTTAGGACACACTATATTATTAAGACGTAGAACTGACTGAACAACTTGAAACGAGGGTTGACCAAGCCTAGCGTGCCATTGTGTAGAATTGGAGTTCCTGACAAGTGCCTATTTGAGGGTTGCAACATCAGATGATTTTATTGGGTAGAGACCGGACTCACGTCGCCCTTCTAGACGACTTTGCCGTGTCATTCGATCCTTTATAGAAAAATGCCAAGGATGAAATTCAAAGAAGACGTTATTATCCCGAGTAAATTTGTGCACAAAGAGAAGATGTTTAGAAATATCAGGGACATGTAAGATATTCCGTAATGCAAGAGAGTGATCAGCAGTATTAATTGAAGAGTGACCAATATGCATAATTTTCAAACCTGTGCCAGTGCCGACTTGAACTTGATCATCACCGTGATAACGCTCACGAAGAGCAAGTCGATCAAGATCGCTTGTGATATGATTAGTAGCGCCGATGTCACTATACCAATTTGGATCAACCTTGTATGAAGATGTAGCAACCATGGCCGCAGAAGGAATTTTTTGTTGATAGGAATCATCCATCCGATGCCAGCACTTGATGGCAGTATGTCCTATCTTGCCACAGATTTGATACTGGGGACGAGGTGTATTACCACGGCCAGTGGATTCACGAGATGGACCACCACCTATGGAAGAGGTATGGCGTCCACCGTGAGCGCGATCACCACGTCTTGGATTCTTCTGTTGATTGCCACGACTAGCATAATTCGCAGATGAACCATGATTGAGTTACATCTCGGCTTGGTGTTGCAATTGGCACGCTTCAAACGCCATTAGATGTGCAAACACATCATCAAGGCTGAGAGATCCACTTTTTGTCGTCATTGATGTGATGAATGGATCATATTCGGGACCAAGACCCGCAAGAAGGTACACTATTACCTCTTCATCTGTTAGAACAGATCCAGTGGTAGCCAATTCAGTGGCTAACCCTTTCATCTTGCGAAAATAATCAGAGGCAGAGAGGTCACGTTTCTTTGTGGTGGCCAATTCAACCCTGATCTGAACTGTGTGTGCACATGAAGCTGAGTCGAACATCCGTTGAAGGGTGCCCCATGCTTCTTTTGCGGTTTTGGCCGCAACAACATTATGAAGTACTTCCTCTGACATTGAGGAGAGAAGGCTGCTGAGGACCTGTTAATCTTGATCATACCACCGGTCATATGTCGGATTTTGTACATAGTCAGTCATCGCACCGCTTGGCTCAATGGACATGGGTGGCGCTACTATGGATCCATCGATGTAGCCTAGGAGTTTCGTGCTCCTTAGATACGGGAGTAATTGGGCACGTCTGTAATGACCAGGTTTTTCTTACCTTTCGATAAGTCTCGATCTTCTGTGACCTTGCCAATTTCAGCAGGTTGGTAAGTACGACATCACAAGCGATCAATCAAGAAACCATAACAGAGGCATTAAACAAGAAACAAAAATAAAAAATAGCAAGTCAATGCAAATTTATTAGAATATAATCCTCTAAAGGGATCCATCGGCATGCAGACCGAAAACATCTCAGAGCAGAACGATCACTATCGAGAAATCCATAGAATGCAGCAACAAAAGAATCATCATGATAGCAGCGGCAAACCTCCTCAACACAGACACGCTTGAGCGTAGGAGCTGACCTTCACGGTCTGTCGAAGACGTAGTCAAAGTCGAAGTTGTGCGTATCCTTTGAAAACAATAAATTAGGAAGCCGTGAGTACGAATACTTAACAAACCGCGTACTACCTATCAACAATGTATACATACAAATAAGTTCAAAGGTAAAGACAGGCTCCAGTGCTAAATGCAAGTTTAAAATATTTTATTTTATTTTAAAGATGCAAGAAAGTTTTATTTTAAAACTGTCAAATTTTATTATCGTGCCCCGCAGGGATCTCCGTTATCTCGGACAGAGGTTCATTTTAAATGCTAGTGTAATCTTCACACCCGACCACATCTCAAAGGCCAGAGTCCAAAACATTTTGAAATAGAAGAGGAGGAAAGAAATTGTGGAAGCTCTTAGGCAGTGTCCATCTTCAGGACGTGGCAATGCACATTTACTGTAACTCTGCAGAGTTTATGTAACTGGACCCACGAGAAGTGCTATCGGGAACTACCATCGTAGTTCTAACGAACACACAAGACCCGTCCACAAGCTTTAACTAGCATTATCTGTTCTCCAAGATAGGGGTCTCCATTACCTACGCAATCGACTCCTAGAGCTGTGAAGAGCCTACCACATATCAAGTGGGGTATCTCGATCTCATGTAGGGAGTCATAGCTTTACACCATACTCACATAACACCGCCAACCCACGGGTAAGCATCTAGTCTCAGTAAGCTTCAAGATCAAATCTCTGTCTATACAGAGTAATGTGGTGTGCATGAAAAAGCACTGGAGACATGTGATACGACGAACTGATCCTCATATGCCAGGGCAGGCACTCTCCATCCTCAACGGCAACAACTAACAAGTCTCACGGAAAGATCTTAGCCTAGATCTTTCCATTGTACCCGCCACATGTACGCACCTGATACTCCATCCTGACCCCGCTAAATAGTTTTGTATAGTTATTTACAAAACCCACATATTTGAATCACAGTTCAAAATTATTTGATACAAATTCTATTTTTATAGTGATAGGTGTGAGATAAAATAAATGCGACTTAACATGGCTAAGCATAAAGTAAAATAATCATTCTAAAGCAATCCTAGAGCTCATATCTGTGAAACAATAAATAGACACGGTTTAGGAATGTTGCTAGCATATTTTGAAATAAGTGACATGCAAATTAGGGTTGCAAACAAAACATGCAGTTTAAAATACTGGGTACAAAAGTGATCAAAGAACACGGCTTGCCTGGTAGCTCGGGATCCGAGTCGTCGAACTGAGCAGGCTCACGGTACTTCTCCTCGAGATCACCAGCTAAACACAACACAAACAGGGGTGAGACTAGGTACGCGATAATTTAAATTCAAATAATTAAATCCAAATTTAAATTACGAGGCTAAACGTGCTCAAAACATTCCTCGAAAAATTTTACACAACATTTTCGACGACAAAATTAATGGAACAATTTTGAGAATCTTTGAAGACCAAACGAAGTTTTTTAAGAATCTCTGAAGATTTAGACTACGAGAAACTAGACTAACTGCAGATCGATTAGCCTAAAAGAACACACGAGACGCTCTGCTCTTCCATCTAACTATCCTCACTAGTAACCAACTCTACGATCTACTGAAGAGGAAAAGAGGGATTTGATAGCTCACCATAGTAACGTTGGATCGGAGACGGAGTGGTCGACGCGGTCGACGGTCCGCGCGGCGATGAAGGGAACGGCTCGGGGACGGGAACCGGTTGCTCGCTAGACGAAGACGGAGTGGTCGATGCGGGACGCGAACGGAGGCGCGGACAGAGACAGCGGTAGACACGACTGATCGCGGTTGATGGCGCAGGGATTGGAACAGGGTTAACAGGGTCGACGCGGGGCTGAGCGGTTGACTGGGCAACGTGGCGATGGGCGAAAGGGAGCAGGCAGTCGCGCGTGGGACGGTGTCGGTCTGGGACGGCACGCGGACTGGGGCGACACAGAGCGGCGCGCGGATCGGGGAGGGCCAGGCGACGCGCACCCGCTCGATCTCCTCTGCCGCGGCTTGGGAAAGAGGAAAAATGAGAGAAAGAGAGAGGAGTTGGTGAGAGGAGATAAGATAAAGGAGTATTTATAGGAGAGATTAAATAGGGAGGTTTAAGAATTAATTAAAAGGTGTGGAAATTAATCTCAGCCTAATAGAAGCCCGCGGACCAAAATTATTCCGACCCTAGAAAATCAAAAGGAGAAATTCAAAATCAAATTTGAGATAAACTTCACTTTGATTAATCTGAAAATTCTGAACTGTTACAACGCCATAGGATGAAGTTGGTTTTGGTGAGTCGAATGGTGACGGCATAGTGCAACAGGATGGGCGCGAGGAGGGGGGGGGGGTAGGAGGATGAGATCTTAGTTGACATCACTTATACTCCAATACTCCCCCTCACATGCAGCTCTCGTGGGCGTAAACGTAGAATAGAGGCGATGGATGCCTCTCTGTGTCATGATCCTTCCTTTATATAGAGTTGTACAAGATACAACGTGAGTAACAACCACGCAAGATAAAGAGTCGTCGCTCCATGGTTCTTAGTATTTATTGTTACGTAGAGATGAGGTTTGTTATGTCTAACAACATAGGGATGAGGTTTGTTATGTCTAACATGCCCAACTTGCAAATCAACAACAGGACCTACCACTTGGTCCTTCATGGCAAAGATTTCAACAAGGCAACTGTAAGGAACTAATGCAGTGCAAAAATTTTATATTTACAGAATGATTAACGCAAGTATATACTCCTGACAACAGGTCCTTGGCATGACTTTGTGACTGCCGCCACTCTAATGATTAGCTTCTAATGTGACATCTCCCGAGGTTTTAAGTGGGGAAGGAATGATATGATAACCCCTTTGAACAATGCCAACACAAGATTGAGGCAGACCCACAAGAATCTGTTTTGTATCAAGCATCTATTGGACGCAAGTTTGCAGCTGTAGCCCCTGGACCTGAATCCTGTTTTCAGTTGGCAATTGGTTGGTAACGCCACTGACATGTCCTAAACCAAAGAAAGCACTCCCTCCTCTATTGCCCTTAGTGGTTACAGCTTCTGATAAATCTTTACAGTAGCCCACTAAAGATCAAGTATCACACTGAAATAGTTTGATGTGCGTTGCCAAAGGTCAAGTGGGCTTAGCCAACCGAACAAGATAAAGTCAACCCACCAGGCTATAGAACATGGAATATAAATCTATAAGCATGTGAAATTCTGTAAATTGCATGAATGGTGTACTCCCCAGACAAGGTGGGATAGAAAGAATGTATCTTTTCTTTCAATGAACCACTCATGTAAGCTAGATAACGAAAACAACCGGTGCTAATAGGATAGCCTGCAGTTCTCATAGATTTTGCTTTTCTTCTACTAGGTCAATGACAAAAGTAATCTCACCTGTATATAATAGACACGATGCAATGATTGTTTATATGGCGTGTACAAAATAATACGGAGTAGACATTAGCAACGAACCACACAGATACACAACATGTACCAATTAACAGAAATCAAGATAAAAAAGGAATAAATGTGAGTTAAATAATATGTCAATCACTGTTCATATACCAATCAGTCATATCAAAATGTCATAGGTTTTGTGAACAGATGCCATATGATTGATGGTTGATAAGACTTCTCATTGTGGTGCGATGCATGATATGGAGAAGATTTTGGTTCTGCCCCACATCTTCCTCATGGTGCACCTGTCGGGTTCGGACTTTCATAGCAATCATGGTCTCTAGAACATTTCTACATCAAATTCATTGACGTAAGAGACATTGCTTCTGTGCTACGAGCCTGCGATATGGAATCTAATTAGTTAAAGGAAATTCCTCAAATTACTTAGAGGAAGCTCTACAAATTCTAATAGAATTTTTCTATTACACTTTCAAATAAATTAGTATGATGTCATCGTTGACTTCAAACATAAACTTTAACTATTTATCTTATTCAATTTTTTAAATAAATATTATATATTATGTTATAATTTGATTTATTATTAGAATTATTTGAATCACAAATTAAAATTTTACATATTTAAACTAATTTTTTAAATAAAATAAATAATTAAAATTAATGTTAAAAGTCAACTGCGACATCAATCAGGAACGTGAGAGTATGTAGGTAGCTACCACAATGCTAAAGCCATTGTACACTTCGTCCATGCAGATTTTCCTCCACCACAGTTTGTTCCTTCAAAAGAAACTGTTATACAGTCCTTATTATCATAAAAATTACATCGATAAAATAAAACTTAGAAAGGAAATAAGATGGGCGCCATCTGCACACCCAACTTAATATTTCCAATAGGCATCGGAAAAGAAAGGATTACTATAAAAAATGAAATATGACACCTTGTGTCCCACTGAGTTAATCCAACATGTATAAAAGACATACAAGAATGTGATAATTGAAGTATGGGTGCTGCTCTTTCATCTGATGCCAAGGAAAATTATAAAAAAGCATAGAAATTTTACGTGTCTCTATGCTACTTTCATTGTTTCAGTCTCCTTGTTAAATGAATAGCAAGACATGTGGAGATAACTCAGCTAACAGAGCCTTGGATTCTCCATATTGGCATACTGACATCGTGGCCACAGATGGTGGCCAAGTGCAGGTACATTAAAATTGGAGAAAGTACTCCAGGTGAGGTACTATTGCTAAATTTTAGGTATGATTCTTTCCATGTTTACATGTGATGACTAGTTAGATGCCCATGCTCCGCCAGAAATAACAACATACAGGGAAAATAATAACAATAATAAACGGACTGCCACTGAAAACAATCAGGAGAACAGTTCTATACATCATTACATATGGGTAGTTGATTATGGTACATCTCATAGAAGAAAAATCAAAAGTCTCTTACGGTTTATAGCTCATCAATAATTTCAGAGGCTGCCGTAAGTTTTGAAAATGTGCCCAAAATCAAGGGATACCATTTTTTGGCTAACGGTTAAGATAACTCACACCAGAAAGATACTATTACATGATTCTTACTCCAAAAATAAACATCTAAACAAGGTTTCTCAACGGTTGGTAGAAAAATAAACTATTCATGTTCTAGAATGCTGCAATATAAATTGCAGTATCTACCGAGTTGCCATGCACTTATGAACCGAAATGTAGCTATTCAGGTTTGCAATCTGTTTCTCCATAACAATAGTACAAGCTAATCTATCGTGCACCTGTCATAAACATGTTTCAAGTTTAGGTCCATTGAAATAGTTAGCATAAAGAACAATCCCACCTCTCACCTCTGAAAGTTTTTTGTATCTTCCTTTTAAATTTCTCATTATACCTGAAACAATATAAACATTAATTTCTTGTAGCTATCAAATGCTTGAAGATTATCACCTCCAAGTCAAAACTCACCATTCTCAGGGTATACCAGCTTCATCATGAGCTAGAAGTCAAAACTACAAATGGGTGCCAAGAGGCCTGCAAACTGTCGCTGGGTAGGATCTGAGAAGCAATTGTCGCAGTCCTGTTTGTCGCATTCACATTTACAAGTCAAACATAGAGAAAAACATTTTGTGATACTATAATGAAAATTCGAAGGAAAATATCATAACAATCAACAGAAACAATAACATAGTTTATTAGTTAATGGATAAAGTTCAATTTACTCTCCTCAAATATAGCCGAAGTCTAAATAACTCTTTAAACTATGTTTTAGTTTATTTTACCTCATCAAAACATGATTTTGGGTCAATTTATCCCCTTATGAAATTTTTCTTTTCTTTTTAATTCTCCATACACAAGCACAATTTTAAAATGAAACTTTATGAGATGATAAAGCACATCATAACACATATTTAAAAAATATTTTTTGAATTTTTTACCGTTATTTTGCATATAGTTTTGTATTCCAAAGATTAATTTACTATTAAATGTCTTTCCAATAAAAATAATGATTAAAAATTTATATATTTTTTTTGTAAAATGTGTTATGATGTGCTTTATCATCTCGTAAAATTTGATCTTAAGATTGTGCTTGTGTATTGAGAAACAAAAAAGACAAATTTTATAAGGGGATAAATTGATCAAAAACACATTTTAGCGGGGTAAAATAAACAAAAATATAGTTTAAAGGTTATTTGAACTTTGGCTATATTTGAGGGGAGTAAATTGGACTTTATCCGTAGTTAATAGAATAAAAAAATGCTAGCTAGTTTTTGTGCATCCCCTTCAATAATCAATAACTTAATGAGAACAGTATTTGAACAAAATACAATGATGCCTACATGCATGGCAAATATAATGCAAACAAAATGACTAAATTGGGTTTTCAATTTTATACCAAACTACAAGTAAAGGTAAAGGATAATTCTATCAGCAAGAGATAAAATGCTTGTTTGGCACATCTTCAGATCCATGAATTCTTGGAACTGCTCATTTCTAGTCCCAGCATTCTTGGAGCTAGGATTGCTTGTAGATTGAGCGCATATGGTCAAATCATCTTTTCTATATTTTGGACAAATCAATAGTATATAACACTTAATTTAATACTACAATCTCAAAATCCAGCATGGATCTCAAAGCAGGAAAGAGGCCAGTCGTGATTAGCCATATACCTGCATAAGATTGTATTACCATCTTCAGTCACCCTCTCATGTACTTACAAAACATTTTAATTGTGTGATCCAATGAGTAGCAGTGATGACATTTTTATTGTGTGATCCAATGAGTAGCAGTGATGAACCATCACTATTAAGAGATGAGGTAGTAACCATGTAGCCAAGATCAGTCTTTGTCAACAAAATCTGTAACTAATCAGTATGAATGGAGTAATGTTCTCTATGAATAAATAAGTATTACAATTTAGAAAAAAAATTTATTCTCCCCCTAGGAAATTCATAGTCACCAGAAAATGGATAGCTGATATCCCCGGGATGCTTGCCGGATCCATGGTCTTTTCAAATTTCCAGAAGATAGAAATGTGCAACTAAGATAGGCACAACTGAATGTCATGATATTGTATATCACAGCTTGCAGACTAATTTATCCTTATGCATGCAATGAATTAAAAGATTTAACTTTTTGGTCCAATTCTCTGTTGCAATGAGGTGGGAAAAAAGGATAAAAGGAGGAGAGAATTCCTTTTAAGGGCCTAAAAAATTTACCTCTTGACGCCCAACCAAACGCAGCCTTAGAAACCTGGCCTCGCCTGGCCTCCATTATTCGTGCGGGAGGGGTGGGAAGGTGAGGTTAGATGCGGAGGATGGAAACATGGGCGGTTGGGCGCTCTCGCGACAACGCCTCCTCCCCTGCCGTCTCCTCAGCGTCCAACACGATGGATCAAAACGGGACCAGGGGGCGTTGCTCTCGCCTCTCGTCCTCTCTTGCCCACGGTTCTGCAATCCTCCGAGGGCTCGCAGTTGGTGGAGGGCGCCGTTGATGGGTTTGGAGGAGCACCCGTGGCCCCTGAACCTGACCGATGAGTTGATGTGGCCTCGTCTTCCAGGGAAGTCGGATCTCGAGGTAAACGCTCGTTCTCCAATGGGTTTTTTGCCGCCGTCGTCTTCTTCTTGGGGTCTTAGGGGGGGATCTCCAGCAGCGAAGGAAGCAAAAGTGGCGCTCCCTCGGTGATTGTTCATGGTGGGAATGACTCTGGTCAAACTGCGGAGTTGGGCTTCATTTCTGGCTCGGTTCCAACGGGTTCGGGCCTGTCCTTTGTGGCCTGTCCTTTGTGCAGGTTTTTGGCCACTCCTGGCATCCGGATCCTTGTGCTTCTTCGTGGTTGTGGATTTCTCGTCATTCCTCTATTCTAATACAACTCAGTTGAAGCATTAAGAATCTTAGTTGCTCATTCTACCGTTTGCTTGAGGAATTCGGTGAATTGACAGAAATCCAAAGGTGCACAAGAAGCTAAGTGCCTGGGTCGATGGACAAAACATTCTGAATTGAACCCTAATAATTCAGGGATTGTGTGGTGCTATTTGTTTGGTTTTTACTGATCATATTTTCTTCTCTATTTCCTTGATGTTTCTCATTGGTGTTGAGCTGCTCAATCAGGAACGAATCTGTTGACGCCGAAAAGATCCGGATCAACATACCGCACGCACGTCCATGTGCGGAATGACGAGATCGCCTGGTCGCGATCACAACGGTGCCTGAAAAATCAAGCTTGGGAGGGACCCATCAAAGCAAGATCTTCTTAGGGTTGATCCGGGCTCGGTCAGGCCAGCCGGATCGCCTTCATTAGCTGCCAGGACGAAAGAAGAATAGAAATTAGGGTTTGGAAGAGAGATAGGCTAAAAGGGATAAAAGTAAAGACATATTGCTTGACGATTGGAGGGGTGAGGTTCTCAATCGATCTTGGGCCTCTTTATATAGAGGTGGAATTGTCTTATCCCGTGCAGCCACGAATCTCTTTGATTAGTAAATAAATTAGCTCTGATTTGTTGTAAAAAACGGCCAAAAATAGACTTAGATACCGGATACTCCGGCCTTGAGCCGAACACTCCGGCACATTGTCGGACCCTCCGAGGATCAAAAATGCGGTTCCAGAAGAGGGTCTGCCAGAGACTTCGGCCTTAGGCCGAACACTCCGGCACCGGACATTCCAGTACCTTGCCGGACATTCCAGTACCTTGCCGGACATCTACCGAAGTCTCCAATCCTGTCGTAGCCATTTTTATTAAAGCCGTGATTTCCTCGTCCGGGCTCCGATTTAGGTGATCCATATCATCGTCTCGGTGAGGGCTACATTTTGGAACCTTCAAATCACGGATTAGGCTTCATCTTCATGCTTTTTAAGTACTTTTTTCTTTCTTTAAGTAGAATTTAGCCAAACTCTTCCAAAAATATCCTCCACGTCCTGAAAAACATCTTGAAAAACAATTCTTACGAAATAATCATAATCGGACAAAATCTAGATATTTTCAACCATATTCGGCCTACCAAACCGGAGCCTCCGATTTAAAAAACCAAAATTTTCAGTCTGTCCAAGATGTAAATTTTGAGTGTCAACATATGCCCTCTGTTTTTTAGCAAAGCTAGCGTGCCAAAAAATATTTTTGTTATCCAAAATTGCTCAAATATGATGATAAACAAGATATCGGTTATCTAGAACTGATAATAATATTCTGTCAGTTGTAACCAGTGTTAGATCATATCAATTAAATATTTCGGCTCTTTAAACATTGAAGTTCAATCTAATGGCATAAATACTTGTGTGGCCCTAATGGCCACCTATACATATTGCTCTTTGGTAAAGACCAATTAAAATGTGAATTACAATGACATGGGAACCAAAGAGCATGATAAAACCATAGATGATAGTCAAACATATTCAAATGTATAGTCCATGGTTTATGCATTGATGGAATATATGATGAAGACCAATGAGGTATTCGCCAATGAGGTTGATGTACCTTTTCTTTTGGTGATGGAGATCTCCTCCATTGGCTCCTTTTTGGCTCACCGATCTTATTGCTTTCCATTCTTGTAGCCTCCTTCTTATACTTGGATAGAAGCTCATCAAAGGTAGGCTTGCCCTTTGCCTTCTTTTTCTCAATACCTTGCCCCCAACCGAATATGGCTTTTGTTCAGTCTTCTTTTCTAAGTCATGTTCGGAGCAAGGTTTATCAATAGCCAATGTATTGATAATCGACTTTTTCTCGATTATCGTATCTGATTTTTTCTCTAAATTCCAATTCTTCTTGATACGATAAACTTGTCTAACCACTTGTCGTTTAATTTTACCTAAAGATCGATTCTTTTGATCAAAACGGTCGCTTTGTATAGGTGGCGATTTATTCTTTGTTAATCCTCCATAAGGGATTGGATCTCGATAGGAATACATTGGAGGATGTGGCATCCACGAATACTATGGGAAGTAAGAATAAAAATTGCTATTGTAAGATCCCCACGGTTGAGACATGGATGGCTTATAAGATGGAATCGGCATTGATGTATGAGATTTATTCCATTGCCGATTCCCATGATCTTTATGTGGTGTTGGAATTGGGCTTTTTTGCATATAACTTTTATGTCGGCTAGCATCTTTTTGTGTCTTCTCTTTTCTAGCACGAAGTTCTTCAAACTTCGGCATTCTATTTTGATTCTTGTTCTGACATCTAGGTTCAACAACTTTCCAAACACGAATCTAGGGTTTATTGGGCTTCAACATCTTTGCTTTTTTCTTATCCTCATGATTCATAGGAAAATCGGTCAGATTGGTTGTAGAACCAATTGGACCATTCCGTGCGCTATCATGTTGCCCCCCGAGTGTGGTAGTTGATGAATTTCCCACACTTCATCAGATTCAACTTGTGATAGCCGAATTTGATCTTTTTCTTCTCGGCCAACAACATCATTAGTTGGCCTCTCTTACATTAGTATTAGTCGGCTTTTCAATAGCCGATTCAAGATCAGAGTTTACCTTTTTAGTAGATGGATCAAAGATTTGCTTGATATTGTCCTGTAGATCTTTCTTGACGCTTGAAATAAATTCTTGGCACGCCTTCTTCATGCCATCCTCGAATGCCTTCCGCTCGTCATCATATTCAAGTTTTATAATTGGAGAATATTGATTCGGCTATGATAACCTGAACCTTCTTCCCCAGTGAAGTCGTCAAAAAGTGTTTGACGTCGAAAAGATCCGAATCAACACACCGCGCGCACGTCCGTGTGTGAAACGATGGGATCGCCTAGTCGTGATCACAACGGTACCTGAAAGATCAAGCTCGAGAGGGACCCCGTCGGAGCAAAATCTTCCTAGGGTTAATTTGGGCTCGGTCAGACCAGCTAGATCGCCTTCATTCGCCACCGGGACGAAGAAAGAACAGAAATTAGGGTTTGGAAGAGAGATAGGATAAAAGGGATAGAAGTAAAAACATATTGTTTGACGATTGGAGAGGTGGGGTTCTCAATCGACCTTGGATCTCTTTATATAGAGGTGAGATGGTCTTATTCTTTGCAGCCACGAATCTATTTGATTAGGAAACAAATTAGCTCTGATTTGATGTAGAAAACTGCCAAAAACAGACTTGGATATCGGATACTCCGGCTTTGAGCTGGACACTCCGGTACCGGATGTTCCGGCACATTGTCGGACCCTCCAGAGGTCAAAAATGTGGTTTCAGAAGGGGGTATGCTAGAGACTCCGACCCTAGGCCGGACACTCCGGTACCTTGTCGAACACTCTGGAGGTTCAAAAATGCGATTTCAAAAAGGGGTCTGCCGGAGTCTCCAACCCTTGGCCGGAATCTCCGGCCCTGTCGCAGCCATTTTTGTTAAGGCCGTGATTTCCTTTTCCGGGCTCCCATTTAGGTGATCTATAGACCCGTTTTGATCATCTCGACGAGAGATACATTTTGGAACCTTCAAATTATGGATTTGACTTCATCTTCATGCCTTTTTAAGCACTTCTTTCTTTCTTTAGTAGAATTTAGCCAAACTCTTCCAAAAATATCCTCCACGTCCTGAAAAACATCTTGAAAAACAATTCTTGCAAAATAATCATAATCAGACGGAATCTAAATATTTTCTACCATATTCAGCCTACCAAACCGGAGTCTTCGATTTAGGAAATCAGAATTTTCAGTCTTCCCAAGACGTAAATTTTGGGTGTCAACAGAATCTTTTCGATTTTGGCTGTGTCACAAACATCCACTCCATTTTCTGTAAAGGGCTGCTGCTGCTAAAATTAACCTTAGTCTTGTCATCTTGATCTCATAATTCTCTATTTCAACATCGTAGAGAAGACACCGTCTGACAAAATGAAGAGGAAAATGTGTGTTGCGACTCCTTCCTGAGATCCTCTAGCCTTGAATGGTGACTAAAGCAGGGTGCGGAAGGCGGCTTGAAGCACGTTGTCGACAGAGAAATTCCAGAACATCTACATATCAGTCATTCGATGATGCAACCGCCTATGAACATCCACTGCAACTCTCAATTTAATAACAAAATATAGCCCTGACATGGAGAAAATCAAGCAAATAATGGCCGTGTTTGGACTCGCTTTTCTGGAACTCGCTTCTCTGTTAAGCAGAATTTTCTGATAAGCCGCCGTCTGGAGAATTTCCTGTCTGAAGAAACTAGGTGTTTAGCAATCCTGATTATTTTCATTGGATTGTCTGTCCTGAGTGGTAAAATGACTTGAATGCCCCTAAGGTATATAAAAGCTCATTTTGATGCTGACGAAGAGGAGAATTTCATATGATGTTCCGTTAGTTCCCAAAACTTTCCAAAATTGTTCCGTTAGGTTTGTCTCATCATTGAGCTGTTCGTGTAGGTGCCCTCTGAGTTATTTTTAAAGTTTCTTAAAGTTATTCCATTATCAAGTTGAATCCTCAAGCTCTCGTTCATAAAATCCTCAATCATCTTTCTTTCACAACGCATCTTTTTCTCGGTCTCTTTTCCTCTCTCTCGTAGAATCCCCAAGCTCTCGTTCTTCAAAGAAAAGAAAAAAAAGAATTCCCAATCTCTCTCTCTGTGTCTAGCAAAAATCTCCAATTCGGCAGCATCGAGCTGGGTGGGCGCGGGGCAGCGTGACTCGGGCCTGTGCGCCTCGCCGGCTGGAGTGCGTGGCCGAGCGTGTCCCCCGCGGCAAGCAGGCGTGACATGGAGCTTCGTTGTGCATGGCATGGATTGCAAGAATGGGCGGAGGGGGAGGGAGCTCACGGGGCAGGGCCTCGCCGTGCGAGGACCAGGAGTTCGCGGAGCATGGCTGGAGATCGGCGGTCGAGAGCTCGACAACCGGCGAAGGGAACGAGGGAGCGGCGCCGGCGAAGGGAGCAGGGGGTGGCGTGAGGGCACAGAAGGGAAAAGCACCGCTTTTCTCTTCCGTCAGTTGAAGGCCGCTTGCCAAAAAATCCAGGTTCGTGTGCATTCCCTGATTCTCGCGAACACTGATTTTGCTGAACGCCGATTACTGAAACTCGCAGATTGAGATTACTGAAACTCGCAGATTGAGAAAATACATATACCTTATAAAAAATGGGAGCTTTTACCTGTGCTGACAAACTTGATGCATCTCAGGATATGTAGCATCATGATTAAATCTGTTTGAACTTTACTTGTTGCAGTTGCTTCTAATCTCTGGATGATGCTATGCAATAATTGACTTTGCTGAAAAGCTTGGTCTGATAGAGGCAAATGAAACTGGACTTCAAAGCTATTATCAATTAAGAATTTCCCAAGAATAAATAATTACCAATGATTTGTTCAGTTAATAATGCTGGAGTTGTAAGCCTTTGTGCTTTTTTGTACAGTACTTATCCTAGTTCTAGGCCCTGTTTGGCACAGGTTATTTTCAGCTTATTTACAGAAATAAGCAGAAGCTGTGCCAAACAACAAACTTATTTTACAGCTTATTAGTTCAGCAGCTTCTCAGAATGAACTAAACAGCAGCTTATTTTTCAGCTGCTTTTCACCAACTAGAAAAATAAGCTGCTTTTTTATTAAGTTCCAGCTGTACCAAACAGGGCCCTAGTCATAAGTTTTAGTGCTTATATAGGTAAATATACTTGCTGTGAAAACAGTTAGACAGGTACCAAGCAAGCAATAATGGGCACATAAGTCAGCCTCAACAATCATAGAGATGCTGTCATGAGGCAAACAATTGATATCTGACACAAAATCTTTATCTAGTAGTGTGAAACAATAAAATTGAACTGGAGGTGAAAGCAGCCATCCAATGTTGCATAGCTCAATGATGTAAAGAAACATATAATTCACATATGAACAACAAAAAGAATATTTTTAAGAGAAACCAGGATATGCAAAAGCCACAAATGATCCAGGAAAAATTAAGCGTTAAGCGCTAGGTCAGCGGTGACCCTTTGCTTGGAGCTTAAGAGCACCTAGGCGCTGCCTAAGCGTCTCTAGGCGCTGCAGTAATTATGCATCAAATCTGATTTAGTGACACATCCAGCCACTAATAAAATGGAAAAAGAAAAAGAAAAAGAGAAAAACCTACTAAACTTCAGTTTAGTGGCCCATCTAGCCCACTAGGGCACCACAAGGCCCACTTCATCTCAGCCACTCCTTTCCTCCCCTACCCGACAACACAGCCATGCTTCCCTCTCTCTCACTCTGATTCTCAACACCACAGCCACCGCCTCGTTCTCTCTCTCTCTCTCAGCCGCTACAGCAGCAACCTCCGCATCCAGATCTCCGTGTCCGTAGCAGGCCTGCGCGTCTGCTGCCTCCCTCCCTCGGTGTCGCCCCCTTGCGCCCGCCTCTTTCCTTCACTTTGCAGGTCGGCGGGCTGCCTAGCCCTGAAGTGAGGCGGTGGGACGCCGCTCAGCGCTTAATCGCACGTGAGCGAGCGCCTTTTAACGCCTTTTTTGCCAGGCAAATGATTGTGGGCACTGCTAACAAAATAGAGATAAGTTTGTAATTACTAACATCTATTGCAACGAGTGAAAGGTGGCCAGCATGATGGCATTTCTCAACCTTAAACATATCTTCATTTCTCCTTCACCTTTGTCAAGTGCTTTATAGATGAATGCCTCAACTTCCTTGTTCGTAGTTGAAGCTAGCATGTATTCTGGTATACCTAAAGCTGTGAGTCCCATGACCTGGAGTGATATAAATCTCCAAGGATCAGAACAACGATGTATAGGGCAACCAAAAAACATTATTTATGATTTAATCACATGGTCCCGGGTAAAGGAAAGTAAAACGCTGACAACCAGTGCGATTCCATCACGAAGTACAGCTGGGAGCTGGTAGCTTAGACTCTTACCTCCACCAGCTGCCATTATGACCAGAACATCTGTTGCACTCATGACAGCATTAATTATCTGTAAGTAGAATATGTTTAAATGGGTACCCCATGGGAGAAATTATATGATATGACACAGCTTATGTAAATTGAAACAGCACTAAGGAGAAAAAGATATAAAAAAAACTCGGGCCATCGAGAAATAGAGGCCTAAATCCTCGCAATTGGAACAACATATAAATCAGTGACTGTAATAGCATGCTATCCAGAAATACCATACAGATACAAAAAACTGCAAACTTGTTCTTCATTAACCAAATTAATAGGGACCCCTTTTGGTGCTGAATATAAAATAAATCTTGTCATTTGAGTTTTAACTAGCAGCGCTCAAGAGGAAGGAATTTAAAAAAGTTAATTAGTTTCGGAGGAAATGCTAAAAAGATTGAATCGGGTATTGTCAGACTCATAATCCCATGGGAAGTTCCCAGATCAATCTTCTGGATGAATTACAGATGTGTAATTTTTGTATTTCTGGACAGCTTAGATGCTACGAACAAAGCCTTCAACTGTGACTGAAGCTCTTACAACTCCTCTTGGCGATCAAGTAGTATTTTAAGTTGTCCAAGAAAGTACAAATTTCAAATTTGCAAAAATAAGCTCAGTATTATACTATTATTCAAAAAGGTGTAATTAAGAATTTAGTAGGTCTGCAATAGCACACTGATATCTGAGAAAGAAAAAAAAAGGCTCTTCACAGTGAAAAGCATATTAAAATCAGGAAACAACAAAGCATATTAAAATCAGGAAACAACATAAATGATACATCAAAACATTCCTTTGTTACAAATCACAGTGCTCTAACTACAACCATGAGTCTCCAACAATCAAGGAGGACATATAGGAGGCATGAAGTCACTTATTGACCAAAATGATGATGATTACAGAATTGAGTTTTCAGGCTTGAGTCAGACTTGTTAGCTGGCTGAGCTCATCGGAGCAATTTACCAAGTTAGGATAAGTGGTGAGCTGTTAATGTCTCTAATTTCAGAGTAATGCATGACTGTAAACTAAAAGTTATAGAAAACAAAGCTAAGGATGACGACATACATAGAACAAGAACATAAAACCCAGTGTAGCGTAAATATTATATATACTGCACTATACGAGTCCCCATTGAAATTTGAAGTGGTCACTCTATTATAGATGTAGTTATGCAGAGCTGAGGTATCTTTCGTACAACCATATGTAGTTTCCACTTTTGTCTAGCAAGGAAAATTAGACAGCATCAAAAGCATCCAAATTACAAAAACCCTGGAAATGACTGAAGCCAGAGAAGGGCCGACCAATAAGGCGAGGTAACCTACCTAATGCCAGATTGCCAGCGGAGAGAACCCCCGGCCCCCAGGTCGCCCAGGCAGCAGACGCAGCTTCAAGTTCCCACAGGTACTGGTCCCATCCCAATACCCGCACACAGGGGCAAACTCAAATTTCTTCCGGTGTCGAATACGAAAGCAAGGATGAGGATTGGGGATAGGATATCAGTTCTCACCAGGAGGAGCGGCAGTCTTGGACTCCGTTTTGGCCACACGAGCCCGAGCTCGAGCTGCATGGCTGAGGCCGCCGCCGTGCTTGCCGAGGCGCCGTGGTGTGGCGAACGGGCGACGGGGTAGATGGACGACGAAGGGGAAAGCTTGTCAAGTGGGCTGGGCTCATTAAATTGAACTTCGATTTCTCTTATTCTGGGCCAGTAGCAACATTCCAGCCGAGGCGGCCCTGATACACCATGGTAACACTTTAATCATTTTTACTTTCATATTTACAACATCGAACAAAAATAAAAATAGAAATAAATGGATAAATACGGAGTTTTGAAGATAAAATAACCTGGATGGGAATATAATGAAAACGGTCGGTAATAAAAATGACTGGAAATATGAATAAAATAAACATACAATATTCACTATATGATCCAAGTCTTACATTACATATAATGCAAGTTTCAAGTAAATTCACAACATACAACCCAACAATATAGGCCACTAAAAAGTTGTTTGGTTCATAAATTTTAATTTTTATTCTTCACAAAATATGTTCTAATGAGATCTCGTCTCCGTATTTGGGGAAAATGGTAAAAAAAGAAAAATTACGCTAAAAACAGAATTTCGCTGAAATGGTCAAAAAAAGGCCATACCATTTTCGTTTTTCATTTTACTATTTTCGTCTATTTTCACTTTTCTCCGCTTATTCAAAAATGGTACGAATAAAACGGTAAATGAAACGCAGTCGAAACAAAAAATTTTCGTACCGTTTTGAGCCCTACCAACCAGGGCTTCAAAAAATAGCTACAATATCAGTTTATGAAATGGTCAAAAAATAAGTTTATAAACTCATAAAACTGCTCGATTTACTTTTTTGCTATAGTCCTCAGAATCGATTTTAACGGAAACTAGTCGTCCGATGAAACCGAAAAGGATTAATTTCACCAAAATTAAGAAAACTAACCGGTTTTCGACATTTTTTTCGAACCCTGCCACCAACTTGCCGTCGCTTCGGCCATAGAATAGATAAGCTTTATGCCTTGTCGTGAGCGCCATCGGAGCCGCCCAACTTGCCCACCTCTGTCCCTCCAATTTGGCTCCCTCCCTTCCCGCCTCTAATAATTTGGTGGTGGTCAGAGGTTTAGGGTTTAGGGTTTTAGGGTTTAGGGTTTGGGGTTTAGAGTTTCGGGTTTTGGGTTTCGGGTTTCGGGTTCCGGGTTTCGGGTTTCGGGTTTCGGGTTTCGGGTTTCGGGTTTCGGGTTTCGGGTTAAGGGTTAAGGGTTAAGGGTTAAGGG
>BCLH01003399.1:0-28015 GCA_001602315.1 Zoysia pacifica
CCTAAATTATTTCATTCTGTCGTCTTTCAGTTTTACCAAATTATAAATCATTTTCGCTTTTTGATATACATTTTCTTTTTCAATACTTTTCTATCTCTCTTTCCTTCTTATTTTCATTTCAGTACATTTCAACTTTTTCACTTTTCTTTATTCTTGTGCACATACTCAAAACAACTTATAAATTGGAAAGGAGAAAGTATTAGAAAAATACAACTTGAATTTTTTACAATTATTTTGCATCTAATAGATAAAATCTCTTTACAAATTTTTTTTACAAACCTAATGAACAGACATCCTTTACAAATGTAACAGAGAGGTCTTTCAAATCTCTCAGATCTTATATCTACAAAAACTATTGTTAGTTAACAAAATACAACTTCTCGAAACAAATATATAAGATCAAAGAAAGTTGTTGAAAAATAAAACAAACCACTATTCCCAAAAAATTTGAACCTTTTTTTTTGAATAGATGATTTTAAGCGTTAGAGACCACGGAAGGCGGAAGCAAGCTATGGCGGTAGGCACTAAATTACCCGCGTGCTACTGAACTATGTCTTGGCACAAAACAAATCGTTGGGAGAGTTAAGTGGCCTGGCGAGCAACTTCACTAGCCTATCACCATGTTTCCTGCACGGCTTAAATGGTCGTTTTCTTGGACCCAATCCACTCCGCATCGTCTCCCTTTCAAGTGATTACATTTCCTTGCACTTTCCATCCAATCCTTACCTACAACTCCGCTCTGCTTTGCATCTGCGCGATGGTTCTTTCATATGGATCTGCAGCTTCTCAGAACATAACTCCTCAAACAGTATATGCTTCCCACTGACATCGATCGTCCGTCGAGTTGTGTCACCGACCGGGCTTGATGCATATTGATACATGTACACGAGAAAAATATACTTAAAATTAAATTTTTGCTGTAATTATTGAAATATCAAAATAATGAGTGTAAAAATAATACTTGTTTAAGAAATTCTAAAGTGCATCAAGATAGGGGTACATGTAAACTTTGAATAATTAGTTTGTATTTAACTTTTTATTGTGAAAAATGAGAAACTTCAAATTTTAATGTTATTATATTATTATATTAAGTTAATACTTTTCTAAACTGTAACATTAACACGGGTATCAGAGCTAGTAAGAGAGTAAATTGGATTTTATCATTCTTTAAAGAGAGCATTCGTTACTTGACCCTAAAAATCACCGTTTTCTTCCTTGGCATTTTTTTAACTTCTCTATTCGGATAAAATTTCAACTTTTATTCTTTTCTTAACCCTTCCATTAGTTTAGGTCTCTAACGGTATTAAATATGAGATCAAATGACCATTTTACCTCTCTTATAAAATGAACCATCAAATTCAGCTTGTATTTGTGAAAATTTGATGGTACACTATTTTTCAAACTGAAATCATTTGATTGTTTAACATATAATATATTTTAACATGAAAGCGTAATAGTGTTAACTTTTTAATAAATTCAAGTGGTGGTTTGTTTTATGGGAGGGGTAAAATGGTTATTTAACCTCATATTTAAAACCGTTAAAGGCCTACGGAAAGGTAAAAAAGGAATGGAAGATAAAATTTTATTGGGATAGTAAAGTTAAAAACAAAGAGTCAATAAGAAAGCGGTGAATTTTTTAGAGCCAACTAAGAAATTCTCTTTTTTAAACTAGCACCTATGGCGTGCTACGCCACGGGCAGAGCAAAACGATTCAGTCCACATTCAATACAGAAAGACAATGTAATATATGATTCTTTTTGAAAAAAAAATATAATGTGACATAAGATCGATACAATAAAAGTAAAATAATATGGATAATTCAAAAATATATGTCATGAAAAGAATTATTCGTACACTTCATCAAAGAAATTGCTTCCCCGTCACACGGGAAAAGTAAGCTCGGATATTTTATAGCCCTTCTTGCCTCATTCAAATTAGATGACAATAATTGAACCAAAAATTCTCTCGTAGTACATATTATTAATTTACTTGAAGCCCACCTTCCTTTTCCAAGATCGTATCATGTTCAATGTGCAACTTTATGAAAACAGAGTAGCTGCCTTTCTCTATAAACACACTATGCAGTTCGTCAGGTGGCATCTTATAGCCAGCAGAACCTGCAGCTTCTAAAAATGACACTTTCTGATTGTCAACTACCTTTATGAGGGATTGAGCGAGTTCTTCAATCCCTTCCATTAAGCGGCTGCATATTATTCGAAGTGTGAAATAGAGAATCAACAAATTAGAGTCATGTAGCTGTCAGTACAAAGTGAATTAATCTTATTTTTTAAAGGTTCACCTTTCTAAGCAGCAAATTCCAAATCGTGTAGGCTCCTATGATGTAAACATAATAACCTCCAATGATCTCTTTGCTGGAAACCAGACCTGTAAGATACATTTAGGCAAAACAAGGTTTGTTTGAAAATGAAAAACACAGCTAGTTCCTTTTTAAGGAAAGCAATAGCTAGTTCCTTTTCAAGGAAAACAATCATCGTTGTGTCAGAAATGGTGAAAAATAGGCAGTATAATTACCTTTTGAGCATACTGACTGCCTCAAGAGCACCCAGAACACCTACTACACCATCGTATTTCCCTGAGAATGGGATAGCATCAACATAAGAACCAGTAGCAACCTCTCCTAGTTTATCCTTGGAACCCTTCCTGAAAAAAGCAACAGTGTTACAATGTTACGAAATCAAGAGACCAGCACAGAAAAGGTAACATTCAATGTTATGGCATAATATTTGGCATGATGTGTTTGCTACATCTAATTACAGATGACTTGCAAAGCCAGATAGTTAAACCATCAGTTTATCAAAAGGAAGACAAAAAAAAAATAGAATGATAGTGTAGACTCGTACCGGCCATAGCCAAACTGGCAGCTCGCTCATGCGTTTTCATTGTTAGAAATCGATCAGGAAACCAGAAGGCAAACATTAATTAAACTGGGTCGTCGAGCATAAACTCGATGACCGTGGTGCGCGGCGACGCCCCCACAACGTGGCACTCCACCTCGTCTGAGCTGCAATCGCCAGTGGATTCCGAACTCTGGCCTCCAAGAAGTCAAAGTCGGGGATGCCCTGCTCTTGAGGATGATGTGCCGGAGTGAAGGGAGGACAGGAGGAGCGGGTCGAGGATGTCGGTCGGGTGGCGGCGGGAGCGCACGGAGGAGGTCGAGCGCGAGGCTCTTGCAGACGGCCGAGGATGGCGTTGATAGGATCTCGACGGCGACGGTACGTGCGGGCGAGCGTGGAGACGTCGCGCGTCCGACAAGCGGAGGTCGGTGGTGATCTGCGCGATGAGGAGGCGAGGCGGCATGGTGAGGTGTTGCTAGGGGTCGGGCGAGGTGCCTCCATCACAGGCGAGGAGGTGTGGAAGGTGCGGAGCGGGGCGGCTAGGACAGGGCGGTCGTTGTGGGAGCGGTGCCGCGGTGGTTGTAACGACGCAAAAGGAAGGCGCGGGGCAAACGTCGACGTCGGCACGCAAGGGGAACACGGTTGTTCGGCATTAGCGTGACATCAAATATCTCGAGGACGGGGCGTGGAGGTAAAATGATCGCCCTTAGTTTGCAGATAGCGTGACACGAAAACTAATTAATAAATGATATAAAAATAAGAGATAAAAAAATCACATCAAATCAGATGAATAAATGATGTCTACGAAACGTTTATAACGTATATATTAGAAGAGAATAGCCACTCCAGTTCGTTGAGCCGCCGTCCCTAGATAAGGGCTGCGAAACTCAACCCGGGGCCATCTGGATCCGGCCCAACGAGCCCATTTAGTGATTCCATGCGAGTTAAAGCAGGCCATTTCGCCGCTCTTCCAATTCGAAAAGGCGAAAAAGGAAAACGCGAACGGAAAAGGCCGGCGCTGCCATCGCCACCTCGCCTGAGTCCGCCGTCGATGGATCTCGCCGCTGCGGGGAGGCACTACGCCCTCCAGAAGTCGTTCAAGAACTCCATCAAGTGCCTCCTCACTGTTTGCTCCCGCGAGGTAAGTTGGGCCGTCCGGCCCCCTGTCCCCTATCCTTGGCTCTGGTTTCTGCCTCTCTTGGCAATCCTGCCTGGGGATTCGGTTCTCCGGTTGTTTCTTGATGCTGAAAATGGACTGACTCGTGTTGTTGCGGCCTTTTCAGGTTGTCAAGGATGCTTTCCCGTCGTTCACGGATGAGGAGAGGGAGCGTCTGTACCGTATGCTCACCAATGTGCGTCTCCCAGTCCTCCGTTATACTCTCAGTGTTTTACAGGACTAACCTGTAAATTTTTAGTGCGCGTAGTTTGAATGCCGTGAGAATTTCGGTTTTGTATATGGAGATGAGTGCGTGTCCTATAACTTTAATTCCAACTAGTGTGAATCTTTGAATTTACCCCCCTTTTCTGTGTGTTTTCTCAGGTGATGACATCCATGCATGCCAACATAGAGGTACATTCCTTTTTCAAACTGCTCTCTGTTAATAGATTATAAGAAGTCAATAAAGATTGAGTGCTCGCATCTAAAATAAATGGGCTAGAGCTGAAAAATATAGTGCATTGTTAACTTTAGAGGGACTTTTGGATTTTTGTCGTTGTCTGTGATTTGGTGGATGCATCCTTATCCTCAGAGATGAATATCCCGTTCAGATATTCTCACCATCTTTTCCATCAACCCCTGTTGGAGGTCTTTTCTGAATGAATCTCATTTTAACTCTCAGAATTTGACCAAATACATGCCAATTTCTACTAATTTGACATTTTTCACCATTGCTTACTTATATGCACCTACCAATAAGTAGTAACAATGGCTTTTAAGAGGTTAGGAACAAGCCTATAAGCTAATGGTTATGTTAGAACTGGAAATTTTCAGCACCTTTATACTTTGAGCTGATTTGCTATTGTGCACCTTTTTAATCTTTCTGTCTTTCTATCACGATGTTTGTGGCGCTGGCATGCATGGTTAAACACTAATATTTTGTTAGCAATTTAGCATGCATTGCTGAATAACGAAACTGATATCACTTCTGCTATACTTGCATCCATATTCCTCTTGTTGCATGTCCGCCACAATATTAAACTAATTTCTCAATCTCATATTTTTTTTATCCATACTGCAGGAGGAGTTTGATGGAGTCTGCCAAGAACTACAGGTGATTTGAATCATCAGTTGTCCATCATGTTGAGAATCTCTGCATATTTTTGGGGTGTTCCATGGATTAATTTTTTTGGTTTAACGACACCTCTGTATGCTTATGTCGAAGGGGCTCTTTTCACCAATTAGTATTGCCTATTCTCATTGCAATTCAACGAGTAAACAAGTTGGATTCAGTTGTATTTCATTGCAAAGTATTCTTGAATAAGAGAGTATGTTTAATGTAGGAGTAAAGTATACTTGTGTGTTGCTAAATATATTATAAGTGCATCTTATTCTCTGCTAATAGTGTTACAATACAAATGTTTATTAATGAGTGGATTTAGCAGTGGCCTTGTCATTATTGGTTACTCTCGTTTAGTTTCTGTGAGATGCTCACAATGATATGTTTTCCAAAACGTTTGGCAGTTGGGATTCTTTGATTAAAACATAATTAATTTATTGTATTTAGAAAAAAGAAGTAATTAAGCTTTGACAGTTAACATAAACTGTAGTAATATCATTAGCACCTGTGGTTGCAGGGTAGAGGGTACTCTACTTTCTTATGTTTAATAGCAACACTGCTTTGCCTTCAGGTTGCTGCTGCCCTTGATAAGCTGGATGATTTTGCTGAAGAGCATAATTTGGATAAGTTATATTCAGATAAGTAAGTTAGAGATCCTTCACTTTATGGTTGCTCTCTTATCTGTTTCTGAACTATAGATTCAAAAAGATATTCTTCCTGCCTTTCTGGAAAGTTAGCATCTGTTCGTGTTATCTGTTCATAAGTGACCTCTTATAGTTCACCTTTATGATTGTTCATTTGATTGTAGGACTAGCATTGACACTATTGAAGAAGAGGTATCAAGGATGAAGAAAAATGAAATTGAATATCTGACTGATTCATTGAAGAAGGTATTGCATCGCTGCTGCTGGACTGTGTTTGGCTGTGGCAAATTTATTTCTAGGATTAGTTTTATATATGCCATTACAAATTTATTTCTATCATTAAGTCTGATATTGAATTATCACTCAGTTCATAATTGTTCACTATAAAGTTTGATGTTGAATGATTTTCCCTTCAAGAATATGGAGTTGTTACTTTTGGTAAAGATGAGTTTTTATTCGATTACCAGAGCATTTGTAGCCATCTTTGGAATATACATGTCTTCTTTGTGCAAATAGGGATACCAGATACGGGTTGCACGAGCAGCCAAAAGTTCTGAATGATACAGTAGCAAGGGTTCGTAACATCATTTCCTAAAACTTAAAAACATTTTTTTTCATTTCAGCACCACTTGATTTACATCTTGAGTTCTGTCAGCCTATATTATTGGATAAAGCCCCATATGTTAGTAAAATTGTTGTTCCTAAAAAATGTTGCATCACGGTAAAATTAAGGAAATCTCATAGTCAAAGCAAACATTTAAGTATAAATATTGATTCCTTTTGCCAAGCTACATTTTGATTCACAACAACATAGGTTGAAGAAAGTAACAATGCCATGAAAGCTCGAATTGAACTCCTGAAGAAAGAGGAGGGTTCTACTGCAGCAAGAGATCTTATCAATAAGGTTTTATACCAATTCTATTATGCTTTTTATCCTATTATGGCTCGTTTTAATTTGTGTGTTGGGCCCCTATTACAGGTGATACAATGGAATTCGGAATGCATGAACAACAGTGACATTTGAGCCAATCTCATGGTCACGATGCCGTTGAAGGGCATCTTTTTGCACAGTGGTTTGGTAATTTTAGATTCGATAATACAATGCAGGGATCAGCTAGGGCGTTGCCTGATGATTCCTGAATGCTGTATACCGTGGAACAAATAAGTTACGTCTTACTGTACTTGCGTTCTGCCCGTATGTCCATGAACTACATGTAACCTCTGTTGGAAGCAATGCTGTTCTTTGTTTCCCTGCAATTGGCATCGTATTATATCGATCCTTTTGTGAGTGATCTTACAGATGATTTTAACTGTAGCCTCATCTCGTACTGCTCAACAAAAACAAAAAGGAAAAAAAAAAGAGGTAATGTCTGTCTCATTGTGGGTGCCATGGTCTCCACGTGTAGGCTTACCGTTTCCACACGACCCTCCCTTCGTTCCTGACTCCTGAGGCCAGGATCGCCGCTCCCACCTTAGCCACAGCATCTCCATCCAGATGGCAGCAATCACCTTCCTCCAGCTCCACACCACCGCCACCAGCTGCCATCCTCTCAGCCCCTCACCATGGCTGCCACGCTCTCCTCGGTGGCTGCGCCTTCCCTCACCAAGCGCAGCTCCATCGTCCGAGCTCAGCAGCAGGCGCCGCCCTCCATCATCTCATCGTCAACCGTGAGTTCTCCACAATTTTACGCACGCTCCCATTCTTGCAGCGATGACTGATCGCCATTGCCCATGGCTCGATGCTGTTGTGGAGCAGAGGAGTGCCTTTCATGGGCTGTCGCTGGTGGACAGGAGGTGGGCGACAACTGCGGGCACCCGGAGAGGCGCCGGCCGGCGGAGGCTGCTTCAGGTGAACGCCAGGACCGCCGCGAAGAACATCGAGGTGGAGGTGGACAAGCCTCTCGGGCTGGCCTTGGGTCAGAAGCCCGGTGGCGGCGTCGTGATCACGGTCAGTGCCACCACGCTCTCCTCTTTGCTTTGTTTTCTTCCCATTTCTGCACATTATTTCTGTTGTTTTTTGGGTCTGAATGGTCCACGAACAGTAGTTACAGTGCAGGATAATATCTATAGTCTCCTCATAAAGAAACTACTGTGTGATTAAACATTCAGAAATGATTTGAATCTGAGAAACTAGTTGCCAGTTGCTTCTGTGTAAACATGTCCAGCATGAATGCCTGAATTGGACATCCAGGAGCTTCAAACTGCAGTTACTCATAACGGTTATTTGTTTGAATTGGATTAGTCTGTGGAGTCTGGAGGGAACGCCGCAAAAGCAGGTCTGAAAGCCGGTGACCAAGTGCTTTACACAAGCAGCTTCTTTGGAGATGAACTGTGGCCTGCAGACAAGCTGGGGTTCACCAAGACAGCCATCCAGGCAAAGCCAGACTCGGTCTACTTTGTGGTGAACAGGTAGGAGTTTAGCCTTCTTTAATTATTCTGTTTATTCTAGGATTACTCATCAGTGTCAGTAGCACACAGTGATTTGCAATTTCTGATTTTGAGCTTTGTGGTAAACTGGCAACTGACTTTCCTGGAATATACCATGAACTTTTTGTTATGTATATCTTTGTGAAAAAAAAAATCTCATTTTGAGTGATGTCAGGGGCGGTGCTGACGTTGATGTTAAGCGTCTACCAAAAAGGCCGGCGCCGCCTCGGTTTGGACGGAAGTTGACTGATGCGCAAAAGGTAAGATCATCGTAGACATTTTCCACAATCTGATTTTTCCACCTTGAAGCTTCCATCTGTGTGTTACAACTTGAGTTCCCTTTTACAGGAGAGAGCAACACACATCTGTCTTGATTGTGGATACATATACTTCTTACCCAAGCCTTTCGAAGAACAGGTAAGATAATCACAACTGTATCTAAATTCTTTGCAGAATTAGTGTATAGAATGTACAATTGATGTATATGTGTTTCAGATTTTCTGATCACATTTTATCCATTCTCTGAATGTTTTCAGCCTGATGACTATGGTTGCCCTCAATGCAATGCGCCAAAGAAGCGATTTGCTCGGTACGATGCACAAACTGGGAAGCCTATTGGTGGTGCTCTGCCACCTATCGCGGTGATCATTAGTTTGGTAATTGGTATTGCTGGAGTTGGGGCTTTGCTGGTATATGGCCTGCAATAGGATATTCACCTAATGAGATCCATTTTTGCTGTGCATTAAAAAGTTCAGCTAACTGCCGTTGTACTCTATTTCACAAAACATAATTGGCGATACATATCAAAAGGAAGGGAACTATATATATACTTGAGGCTAATACTGCTATCCTCGGCATCTTTTATTTAAATCGTTATTTGATTTTTCTCTTAGCAGTTTCTTGATATATTTTTTTTGAAAAAAGGGAGTTTCTTCCTTCCAGTTTCATTTCCACACCATGTCATACGCATCTTCTAGAACCATACAGAAACATATTTTTTCTACATCATCAAATGATGTACTTATAGCTTACGAAATTTTGTGGACAATTTTAGTGAACTGTAACTTTTGTGCGTGTCTGATTATGTAAGCGTAGTCCGACCTTATCATTAATCTACTGCAATGCGATTGAGAAAAACTGTGTAAGCCCATAACTGCTCCCACTGAATTGCGATTTGTTTGTGGTTGACGCGATCCCTGTACTGCTCGTGATATCATCCATCGACTTTCTGCTACTTAACGGGCCTCTAAGTCCAAGCGACGGCAATAGAAGAATCTTTTACCATTGGACCACAGTCCAATTATCAAAGATTATGATTCAAGAATGAGAACGACAGGAGCTCAAAGCAAGGTTTTTGTTTTTGTTTGAACCATTAAAACCTGTTAGGATTGGTTTGATGAAAACCGCAAAAATCGGTCGAAAACTATTCCAAATTGAAAAATCAAAATTTGAATAAAATTTGGTTGAAATGCTACAATAAACCGGTCAGGTTTTCTAGTTTATCGATCAGTTTCTTCGGCCTTATCAGTTTTCAAGTTTCAAAGTTTGAAACCCACCTGTTTTACTAGTTCATCCCTCAATTTTACAGGTTTTCTAAATTCTGAAATTTTTCAAATTTGCAAATTTTTTGAATTTTTAAAATGAAAACCGATCGTCCAGTGAAACTGGACCACTTTCACCGAAAACCTTGAAAACCAGACCAGTTTCACGGTTTTGTTAACCTTAGCTCGAAGTCCCTGTCTTCTGCATCTTCTTTCTGAAGATCAGTTCATCTACCAGATCAAAAAGTAGGTTTTGTCTCAGCTACATTACAAAGCAGTAGACATCAGCAAACAAGTAGTTAAAGTTAGTTGGAACCAAAGGAGAAGCATCCTTATATATGTAACAGGTCTTCTTTCACCTACTTGTAGAGTGCTTCACTAATCCGAACAGCAAATCTTCTGGTTTATCAGTACAAGAACACGATTAGCTTATATAGGGTGCTACTGCTCATACCAATTGCTTACTGTAAGAAGAGGAGGTGATCATGAGCTACTGGGGAAGACCAGGTTCGTCGCCGGCGTGGACGGCCGGTCACGGGCCGTCGCCGGTGGTGCCGCTACTCATCGTGGTGGCCCTGGGTTGGGTCATCTGCAACGAGACCCTGACGGGGTGGTACGAGCACGTGGCCGAGGTGCAGGAGACGGTGACAAGCAACACCGTGCTCCTGCTCCTCGGCGCCGGGCTGCTGCTGCTGGGGGCCGCCGTCTTCGGCAACCTCAGCGAGGTGGTGCTCGTGCCAGTGGCGCTGGTGGTGGTCATATTCTTTATGCAGAACATCATGATCACGGTGCTCCTGCTGCTGGTGGCGGCCTACATCGCCGGGATATACTACTACCGGCCGGACCGCGGGTACGGCTACTACAGCGTCGCCGGTGGTGGTGAGTACTGGGGCGGCGGCGCCGGCGGTGGCTGGGGTCTGGGGTTCTACATGCTGCTGGTGCTGTGCCTGGTGCTGTGCGCCATGTTCTCCGAGGACGGCGGCAGCTGGTGGATACCAGGTGTGCTGCTCGTTGGATGCTTGCTCTGCCTCAACCTCTTCTCGGGCGGGAAAGTCTGGGGATATGAATACTTCTGAACATGTTTCTCAGAGCATGCGTACTTGGTTCATAAAATCAATTCAGATGAGAACTATCATATGTAGAAAGAACATAACCACAAAAGTACAGATGAGCATCGATGTACTATTAACTTAATTGTCGATAATACTCATATAGACTTGTTTGCTTTGCTTGCCAAATGCCAATGAATATTGATGTTCAAGTTTAGGCCTCCTTTGGAAAGGAGGATTTTTTTTTTCTGTTTCCTGTGTTTTCCTGTGAAATTACTGCGTTCCAAAGGATAGGCATATCTGATTTCTACAACTGTTTAGTTTACAACCACAACTATGTCGAGCTAAAGCACCCTTCCCACAAGCAAGCTACAAATTCAGCATCCTGATGCTGCCCAAGCTTACCGCGATTAATTTCTTCATCAGAAGTGCTATGTAAGTTTAGTTGTGGCAGGATGATGCATAATCCAAATTACCGGTAACACAAATAGATGCTTGCCTGCGTAGGTCAGGCTGAAAAATTCACCATCCCAGAGACCTTCCATGCACAAGAGGGATTAACTTTAAAAAAAATAACAGCAGACAGATCCCAACTTAGAAGACAAATAAAGTCAACATAGACATATGGATAAATTAGGCAAAGGGTTCATCATAAACAGGTACAACGGTTCACATCCCCAGTGGATAGAATGATCGAGTTGTCATAACCATACAGCGTCAGAGTTCAGCTGACAATAGCAACTTTGTTCAACTAAGACCTAGGCGCCAGCAGCAGCAGCCTCCTCCAGGAGCTGCTTCACCTTGGTGATGTAGTCACTCATTGCCTCATCCTTTGATTTGCCTGTAAACAGCGCAAAAGTTTTAGCCAAGACAATGCGATCATGCTATATTACTGTTGTAGAAAGGAATATATGATTGCTGGGGAAATATGGATCAGATGGGTTAAGTATATAAACCTTCAACAGCCTTCCATGCATCCCATTTGGCCCTCTCCCTCATGCTGAGTATTCCAGGGCGAGCTACAGAATATAATTAGAAACAGATATGTATAAGCACAGCTGCTTTGAGAAAAATATGGTTTCAAAACACCAATTTAAGACAGGTTGGATTATCAATTGATAAGAAATTCTTAACAATGTTCATGTCATCATTATCACTGCAACTGAGACATGGCCTGTATGAGTGTAAAGAAGATAAAAGGTCGAAATGAACAGTAGATGTGCAGTGCTTGACAATGATATTGTCTGTTGCTTCATTGCATAAAAAAAACAAGTAATGCGTGTACTCCACAGGATTTAATTGGTGAGGTTAGGACAATTTCTTAGCAAGGAAAGTTAGTGCTTACATCTCTAAATTCAGACCAACGCAATGGAAGTTACGAACATTCATCAGCAGCTAAGTGCAGAAAATTTCCATAAATAAATACCACAGTACAACAACAACAATAACAACAACAACAACAACAAAGCCTTTAGTCCTAAGCAAGTTGAGTAAGCAAGTTGAGGTACGCTAAAGATGAAACCCCGAGACGACTAAAAAATAGCAACAACTGACAATTAAGGTTTAGGCACATGAATTATTAGCCTTCACGAATTTCTATTCAAAGCTAACTCCCTGACGATATTCTAATCCTTCAGATCTCTCTTTAACAAGTCAAGTTTGGTCTATCTCTGCCTCTCTTCACACCGTTTGGCTGACTTACCATCCCGCTACCAACCGATACCTTCTGTGATCTTCATTGAATATGTTTGAACCACTTCAAACGATGCTGCACAAGTTTCTATTCAACTAGTATCACTCTTAATCTCTCTCGTATGTCATCGTTCCGAACACGATCTCTCTTCGTGTGACCACACATCCATTTCAACATAGGCTATTAGACATGTCGCTTTTTCATAGGTCAACACTCTACTCCATAAAGCATGACAGGACGAATTGCAGTCTTATAGAATTTACCCTTGAGTTTTTGAGACACTCTACTATCACATAGAACTCCAAAAGCTTAACGCCACTTCAACTATCCTGTTTTAATTTTATCACTTATATTCTCATCAATATCCCTATCTTTTTACAACATTGAACTCAAATAACGAAAAATGTCCTTCTTGAGTACCACCTGACCATCAAGTTTCACATCTCCCTTCTCGACTGCGGTAGCACTGAAATCACACCTCATATACTTTGTTTTAGACCTACTAAATCTAAAACCCTTTGACTCCAAAGCATGTGTCCATGATTCTAACTTCTGGTTGACCCCTATCCTGCTCTCATCCACTAGCACCACATCATCCGCAAAGCGCATACACCAAGAAATGTCTCATATAAATCTCGTGTGATCTCATCCATCATCAAAGTAAAATGATAAAGGCTCAGAGCCGACCCCTAGTGCAGTCCTATATTAATTAAAAACTCATCGGTATCTCTATCACTTGTTCGGACACTTGTCACAACATCCTTGTACATATCTTTAATGAAGTTAATGTACTTTGTTGAGACTTTGTGCCTTTTCAATGCTCACCATATAATGTTTTTAGACACTTTATCATAAGCTTTCTCTAGATCAATGAAGACCATATGCAGATCTTTCTTCTGTTCTCTGTATCTCTCCATCAGTTGCCTTATTAAGAAAATTGCCTCCATAGTGGATCTTCCGGACATGAAATCAAATTGGTTTTGGGTGACTCTCGTTGATCCCCGCAGATATTTTTTCAAAAACTTCATTACAATCTTTGTTTAACCCTTAGAGGATAGGTTGTTATCCGTCCAATATAACATCAAAAAGTATGACAGAACACAAAAAAAAGTGATTTTTTTTGGTTTGGGTGACCTGTACTGCAAGGCTTCTAATCAGATCCCAGAGCTAGAACCATGGTTAAAATTCGAAGCTCAAACTTAGGAATAAAAAATGATGAAACAAGAACCCAAGCTTGACGAATTTTTTTAGTTTTTTTGCTTTCTTGTCAGAGTAATTTCCGTAAATTTATATTTTTCCTGTGCACAATCTGAAATGCATTTTTTTTTGCAAGATATTGATCTCTCAGGTATTCTAAATCATCAAATTAGAGAATTCTCTTGATTGCAGAATTACATCCTGCCCATGGCAGCGTAATATTGGATCATGGTATTTAAATGTTCTATCTTGAACAAAAAAAAAACAAGAATTTTAAATAGATGTTACAAAGAACTGACAAAAATAGCCGCCTGGTGATTAAAAAAGTTATCCTTACAGGTGTTCACATCTCCAACAGTGGCTTGCTTGTAGAGTCCATAGAGGATCAGCTTATTCTCATTGGTAGTACTCTCAGGCAAGGTCTTCGCCTTCTCAGCGTATTCTTCAAAATCCTCCTGCAACAGAGCCATAATTGAAAAATCAGATTCCACAAAGCTACGCTCACAATATTGCGATAATTCACAGATTCTGTGGTTCAGTCTTTCAAGTCAACCGTTTTAGAATTTTCAAAACTTTCAGGCAAAAATTATTTAATAATTCAACATAGAGGCTATTTTTCCAGCGATCCCAAAATACGAAAACCAACTGCCTACTGATTATCATAACTCAATAATGGCTCCTCTGGAGTCAGGACAGTTCGAATGCATTGGATCCTCTCTTGGCCTCGAAGTATGAATGTTGGAGACACGCGATAGCCTCAATCTACCGGATCTTTTTGGCTACGCATACACATCCTGGAGAAATTACAACCACGCAGTGCCAGGCACGGATCTGAATCTGTTTTCGCGGAAACTCTACCGCCTCTCTACAGCGCAAGAATCTATTCTCTCCGGAACTAACAACTGCCAATACGAATCAGGAAGCCCGAAGCGAGGGCGTGTGGAACTAGTAAAAACTAAAAGATTTCATCTTTGCCGGCGGAGGCAGCCATTGCGCCGATTCAAGGAGTGATTCGCGTACCTGCAGACCCATGGCGTCGAGGTTCTAGAGATCCTCTCCCTTGCTGGAGGCTTCTCACTCCTTGGTTTCAACGACGACTCGCGATCCGATCGGGTCCGATTATATAGCGCACTCGGTGCTGGTCTGCTGGAATCGTTGTGGAGAGGGGAAAATCCCCTGCTATCTACGTAAATTATGCTCAAGTCCCTACACTGGGGTCCAGTCCACTCAGTAATTTTGCGTGGCAACCGTCGAAATAGTTGGTTACCACAAAATGATAATGGAAGAAGAATTTAAATTTCCCTTTCAAAAAGCTCGAAGAAGTGGCTACAACTGTTTCGTCGTGGAGCATTGAAGGGCAGCAACAACTAACTCCCAACTGATAACCTTAATTATAAAATGAGTGAAATATAGTTGGGCCTTTGGGGTGAGAGGGGGGTGAACATATCATGGCTATGTTCGGATGACACGGTTGCTGTTACACATATAGTAACCAACAATAAAATACTATTTAGCAGCAGCTATTTTATCTGAACAGGTTACACGTATTTTAAGTTCACAGTTTACATCTATTTTCTCTTTCGAGAATCTCTGTCTCTGACGTGTTGTTTGGGCACTTGGGAATAAAAGCTGGATTAGAGAAATGTGGAGAGGAAATTGTGTTTTTCAATGTTTGTGCGGATGGTTAGGGAAATGAGCAGGTGTGCGTTGGGGTAAAGATTGCCTTATTTTCCACCGTTCTCAACCCATCAGAGGAGGTGGGTTACAATGGAAAATGCGCTAGCTCTAGCTGCCAGAACGTGGACCGTACACACACACACTTCCTTATGGTGTCTCAAGCATCCGAACATGGTAATGGGATTTCAAACTTTTTTCTCTAACCTAAACTAAATCAGCTTTATCCCATACCATTTTCATAACCCAAACCAGATGTTATCCAAACATCACCTGATAACTTCTTCCCTTCTCGTCCATCTCATTCAAAGAGTCTGTGTATGTCTCGCTATTGTGCTGAACCATTCGTAGCCACTGTCACAAAGCTAGCTTAGTAAGTAATAGTCCTGTTGCCATTGGTCACGGCTCGTCTTATCAAATATATTTCATAACTCTTCATGGTCAAATTGCTGAATTCCCCTATGATTTGATATACAGTTCAGTTCATTGTCGAAAAAAAGCTATGTATTTCACGAACCAGATTCATTGAAGCCAAGCTGTGAGAGTGCAAAATAGGTTGTTTGGTTGGTTGTATGTGATCAATCTGCCTGAAAAGAGATACTATTTGACTGCACTATGAGTATATATTATATTAAACTAAAATAAAAATATTAAATATTAAATAATATTTTTAAAAATTGAATGCATGATATAGTCCAATATAAAAGCTTAATCTAATTATTAAATATACTAATATCACTTAAATAATACTAATTATATGCTAATAATACATGTAACTACAAATGAGAAGCATAACATGAGCCAGGCCCATGGGAAACGGATTCTATTCTCGTTTCTCCGTAGCCTGGCTCAAAAGCCTCCATTGCACATGGTGAGCCTAGCTGCAGACCCTATACAGGTATCCAATCATTGACACCCAGCATCCAACGAGCCTGGCTCCTCCGCTTACAGCTAACCAATCAGCCCCTATCTGGCGGACGGACGAACAAACTTACTTCTATAAGCACGGACAGGCATATGCGGTCAAGAGGCCGGAAAGAACGGTCTCAAAGACATCGCTCTGTTCTTATCAACAGTGGCAGCAGAATATGCTGCAAGCAGAAGCAGTGGGCGAAGCATCGCGAACGTTGCTTTCTGTCACTATCTACAGGATGAAAGCGGATGCCAGCAACCCCATACTTCAAATTTCTTGGCATTGATGGAATTTCAGTCGTCTAGTTTGTTCGAATTTAATCATCTAGCTCAAAAAATAGTTTTGTTATCAATAAACCCAAATTCGCTGTAGCATAAAGACTGTTAGGTGATATGGAAACAATTTGCAAGCACCTCACTATCTGCTCAGGAAAATTCCTTGCCATCTGTTGAAAACGAAAAAGATACAATCCACTAGATGCTGCCTGAAACAACACTTCACTCCTTCCCTTTGCTCGTGCATTGTTTTGAGCAAATCAGCATATTACAGAATTCTACACTGACACACAGGAGCCTGACTCGCTGAAAAAATCCGAGCAAATAAATACATTCACGGTGGATTTCAGGAACCCTTTTCTGCTTCCCTTGATCTGAAACTGTGCTGTAAACAAACTGATGGATCCTTCATTTCAGATGTCATGGTAATGGAAAGGGAGTGGCAATTTCGAGAAGTCCATACATCAGCAGACCAGTGTAAGGACGGATAGGGTGAATAACATCCCAAGATCTTTTACTCATTTCCAGCAATACAAAGCAACTTACTGATCTCGAGACACCACTATTCTAGTATTTCATATATTGCATTCAGATTCGAAACAAAAATTGGGGGGCAGACATCAACAGCATGTGACGGATACTGAACACCTAGCTATGGGCCGACCCTGATGCGTGCGAGGGATACTCAACACAGAGCAGAAATATAGTTTTCCAAACATGGTTATTTGTTGCAGTAAAGCCCTTCCTAGGACTGGGCAGAACGTAGAGTTCACTTACGTGCCCTGTGCCCATACTTGGAATGAGAATAACACAGTTGATCAGCTCTAATCACAATAAGGTGCTCCATCAAAAGATAAAGCTATTCAGAAAGTTATGGCAGCACAGAATTCAGTGGCCGAACTGATTGCATAGCATGCGAACAAATACCAAGTAGTAACAAACAGAAGTATGGGACACCAAGATAAGCAACCAGTCTAGTCTAATTTCAGCACAAAAACAAAATTTAGAACAAGTCCTTGATAGCATCCACTAGTGACTGAATACAGCAAAACAGGCGTTATATTTGGCCAGATCATTTCTTCTCTTCCTTCTCAGCCTCTGCTGCCCTCTTCTCCCGAGCACCTTGGTGCTTCTTGTTCATCCTCTCGAGGCGGAGCTTGCCATAGGCCTTGAATTCCTTCATCTCATTGGTAACCTTGACGATCTCAATGGAGCGCTTCTCACCACGAACAATTGGCATGTAGTCATCCTGGACCTGGGTGGCATTGGCAAGCTCCTCTGGGGTAGAGTCACCAGCCTGTACCAAACAAGATAGATGAGAAGAGATCATAAGCTAAGAACAATAACCACAGAAGATATATTTTTGAAAAGAAATTTACACATACCTTAACCTTGCGGGCACGCCTTGGGAAGATAACCAGCTTCGCCTTGTATGTCTTGAGCCTCTGGACATTGGCTTGCAGTCCCTCAAGTGACTTGTTCTTGCGGCGATGATCCACAGAAATGCCAATGGTTGGGGCAAGTTTCTTAGGAATGCCAGCTGCCTGCAGTTGCAACAGAATAACATGAGCAAGACATTTCAAATAATATGCATAAACAGAGTGACATGGCTCCAAAGAACCTCAGACAAATGAACAATGAATAAATGTATCACCTTAAGCTCCTCCAGGGTAAAGCCTCTCCCAGCCCTTGACTTCATGTTGTACTTCAGAGTCTGGCACTGCACAATTGGACGAAGGGGGCCAGCAGTTGGGCGTGGGAAGATCTTAACAGCCTTCTTTTGACGAGCTGTACAGTGTAAACAGAACAACACAATTTTTTTAGAACTAACAACTAAGAAAGGCAGCAAATCAGTAAGATTACAAACAACATACTGGATAGAGCAAGGAAACTATCAACACTGAAAGATACTACACTGCTAAAGCTCCAATGTACTTAAGAAATTAGTATCCATCAAGAACACACCCTAAATCTTTGAAGCATGCTTGGCAACAGATAATGACTGACAAAATAAAAAACGATGAAGTTAGGAAACACTCAGTTAAACAAGAGTATGAAAGACACTGAGAAATTGAAAATAAAGAATGATGAAGCATACAGTGCTTAAGAGTGCACCATTCCACAACCTAAGAACACTGCTACTAAACTGCAGATGTAAAATAAATCACATTTGCATTGCCATGGAAATGAACTGGATCAGGAATTTTTTAACTCTGCAAAAAAAATTGTGTTCCACTGGAGCAAGTCACCAGCCAATCACTAACACAACGCTGGTGTATAAGAGAAGCCCACGATTTCCAACATATACACAGTGATAATGAAGAGGGGGTAGTCGGAGGGATGGGGATGATGAGCTCACCGATGCGGCGCCTCTGCTTGCGGGCAGGCTGGTTGAACCATGTCTTAACATAGTTCTGCCAGCCCTTCTTGAAGTGGCCGTTGGGGATAACGTTGTTGTGCTTCACCATTTCGTCTACCTCTGCCTTCTCTTCTTCTTACCTACATACGCACGATCACAATAATATCCCATGAGCAAAGCCAGACAACGAATGGTGAGAAACTTAATTACAGCGATAATCAAGCAACTACACGCGGCGCATAGGCATCTACGATCCCCAAATAACTGCACCTACCAAGCTCACATCTACGTGCAATTTCGAGAGCTCAAATCGACACACGTCTAAAACAAAAATACCAACGGTAAGCCCAATCGAGATGAGACTTCGACGCAGCAAGCCAAGCAAGATCTACCGTACCAACTGACCAGTACCCAGCGCAACGCAAGCAAGCAAACGGGCGGACTACCAGTTCGTTCATAAGTAAGACCGGTAAGTGCACAGACGGCTAACTTCGCCGGAATGGATGCGGCCGAGGAAGATCGCGACACGGTCGTACCTGAGACGAGGTGGAGGCGGGCGAGGCGTGATGGAGGAAAGGATTTTGGAGTAGGGTTGGGTTCTTATAAGGAGGCGGCGCCGCTGCGTCCGAAAGCCACGAGCCCTAGCCTGGACGGCCGAGATCTCGCGGAAGGGCAGGAGGAGGACTAAATGGGCCAAGAGAGTGGCCCATCTCTTTTTCAATGAACAAATGGTCCCGATTGACATACGGCATCACGGCCGTACAAATGGGTTGAGGGTGTAGCCCATCTCTTTATTTTTCGAACAAATGGGCCCGGAGGACAAACGGCATCACGGCCCATTGTAGATTGGCGCGTGATGTGCGAACAGATGGGCCAGTATACACTCCCGATAGGTTGGTTAATTAGGTTCTGGGCTGTTTCGATGATAACGAGATGGGCACTGGGCGGTGGAGCTAGGTGACGTGGTCTCGGAACCGGGTCGAGCTCATGCACGCCTCCACGTGGGTCGGCGTGCGCCACATTGCCTTTCGTCGACTTGGACCATTCTGCTTCGATCCTCCCGAGTCATTCCTGCCATCGTAGGCTAGTAGCCAACAACTCTCTTCGCCTCATACCGATACTGCCATACTACTCTGCACCCTCTATTCTTTATCTAATTGATGTCACAATTAAATTTTAAATTTAACTTTAATCATTTATTTTATTTAAAAAGATTTAATAAATTTTATAAATTTTATATAATTTAATTTATCATTAAAGTTATTTGAGTCATAACTTAAAATTTTACTCATTCGAGCAAATATTTTAAATAGAATAAATGGTCTTGATTATAAAAATTAATAGCGACATTAATTTAAAAATGAAAAAAGTATGTACTTAGCAATTTTTTACATGCAATTTTTTTAACTATCCTTTTCATCCTAAAATAACTTTATATTTAGGTTTAAAATTATTATTGACCAGTGATTTTTAGAGCTTCGATTAATTTTAAACTATCCTTTTAAATTTATCATAAAAACATTCCATAATATTATTTTTTAGTATATTATAATATTTAATATAATTTATAGAAAGGATTAGTCAAATTTATAATCTAGATGTAAAGTTATTTTGAAATGATAGATGTAAAACTGCAGCTGCTGTGCAGCATCTCTGTTGATGTAAGTACACGCTCTCTTCGGTTTTAAATTATTAACATTGTTGATTTTTTTACATATTTATTTTATTTAAAAAATTATTTAAATGTGTAAAATTATTAATCGTGATTAAAATTCTATTAATACTAAATTAAATAATAATAAAATTTTATATATTTAAATAATTTTTTGAAATAAAATAAATAGTTAAAATTGATATTAAAAATTAACCGTGTCGATATTTTAAAATAGAACAGAGTAATTTACTGGTTAATTTGCCGAGAGTACGAGATAGAGAAAAATCCGTGCGAGATCCACAAGAATTCCGCTTGTGGCCCGGCACGGCACCAGACACTTCTTTTTATTCTGCGGTCCGAGTCTGAAAGTCTCCTCTCTCACATAACCACGGCATCACCGCGCTCTCGATCCTGACCTGTGGGGACAGCTACTCGTTTGCTTCGTCACCGCCGCCCTCTCCTAGTTCTCGGCGCACGGGGGAGTGGAGCGGCGGCGGCGGCGGAGGAGGACGAGTCGGCTGCGGCCACCGGAGGGAGCGGCTCCCGTCTTCTTCCCGGCATGCAGACTGCCTAGCGGTAGATGGTAAGCTGCTCAATTCGCCTCCTGGCTCCTACTGCCTTGTTCGTTGACATGCATCTGCTTGGCTTTTGATTCCTTTCCCTTTTTTCAATTACGACTGCGGACTGCTCCGTTCGTGGATTCCTCGCCACGTCGAGGTAGCCTGTTCTGCCGCTTGATCGGCTGGTGAATTAGCATTGGGATTCCTAGCATGGACTGACTGCTAGATCGCCGCGTCCAGCGAGCCTCGGCGCCACTTTTTCTGGTGCACCAACCCGGCCGAGCTCCGGTCCCTGTCGCCGGCGTGTCCCAGCACTCCGACGAGGGCGCCGCCTAGATCTTGGTAGTTCTGAACTTCTGATCCCTCCAACACGGCCCCCCTCCCCCCCACCCCCCAACTGCTCCCCGCAGAAAATCCGGATGAAAGGATGCGGTTCGTCTTGCTCATTGCGTCACGTCATCGCGGCGTGCGGGTTCCGGATCAGCGACGATATGTGGACTTCGCAACGACACGCGATCGCAGCTCAACGCTTCCGCAACCTGCACCCATGTCACATAGTATGCAGCTGTGGTCAACATGTTTTGTCCCAAGAGATTCCCGCTTTTTTCTATGGTGGGTGTAACCATCTGCGTCGGCTAGTTTTGGTATTTTGGCAAGCTTAGTTATTGGAAGTACAGATATCTGTGTCCTGCAGGAATTATTAAAATGCAGCTAACCTAGCAGTTCTATAATTAGGTTGTCTTTAGTTTTTAATCGTTTGATGTGTTTGCCATAAATCTAAGTATTTGGGTTCTGCTGACAACTTCAATGTATAGTGATGGCACAACCTGATCCTGTGTAGTACTAATTTCCTGGCATCAGATAAATGCTGCTCTTTAGTCATTTATCCAGGATAGCTAGAATTTGTGTGTCGCCTTCACTTGAAGGTATGCAGTCAAGACTACACAATATGTATGTTTATTTCCAAGAGGGATTCTTGATTTAAGACTGAACCATCCTTTTGGGTGTATTGAAATCTTGATGGCAATGTTGTGTTGCCTGATCCTGGCATTTCTTTCTAGCGAGCTTTTTCATCATTGTTGGTTCTGCTAAGCAAACATACTTCCCCACATTGTGCAAATTAATAATATGATTTGCATATGGGTTGTGTCCTGAGTTCCTGACTATTCAGATGACATACTGTTACCAAGGGAGTTCCAAATGGAAATAACATTCAGAACCTAGCATGTCTGAATCTACCACTTGTGTGAAGTTATATAAATGCATTGAAGCTTTTCTCTATATTTTTGGTTATGTTAATCTTGCAACCATGTGCTTTGCATCTTTATTGAATATATGGTTTTTCCAATTGCAGAAATTGAGGAACACAGCAATAACAAGGGCAAATTCAGCGTGTCTTCCAATGGGAGATCGAGTTGGTGCCAAGTACACTAGTGTCAATGAGAGCGAAGAGCGCAAGGGAGGTCATGCCATCCCCAAGGTTTCCATGGTTCCCCTCATCTTTCTCATATTCTATGAAGTTTCCGGGGGTCCATTTGGGATCGAGGATAGTGTCAAGGCTGCTGGTCCGCTGCTAGCAATTGTGGGTTTTCTCCTCTTTGCATTCATATGGAGCATTCCAGAAGCACTAATCACTGCTGAGATGGGCACTATGTTCCCAGAGAATGGTGGTTATGTTGTCTGGGTCTCATCAGCTCTCGGTCCCTTCTGGGGTTTTCAGCAAGGCTGGGCAAAGTGGCTCAGCGGTGTTATAGATAATGCTCTCTATCCAGTGCTGTTTCTAGACTATGTCAAGTCCAGCGTTCCAATTCTTGGGGGTGGACTGCCAAGGACCATAGCGGTGCTTATCCTCACAGTTGCGCTTACATACATGAACTACAGAGGACTAACCATAGTTGGCTGGGTGGCAGTCGTTCTTGGAGTGTTTACCCTCCTCCCATTCGTTGTGATGGGATTGGTAGCTATTCCACAGATTGAACCTTCAAGATGGCTTGAAATGGACTTGGGGAATGTGAATTGGGGATTATATCTGAATACACTGTTTTGGAACCTCAACTATTGGGATTCGATCAGTACATTGGCTGGAGAAGTTGATAACCCAAAGAGAACCCTCCCTAGAGCACTTTCTTATGCTCTAGTTCTAGTACTGGGGGCTTACCTCTACCCTCTGATCACCTGTACAGCAGCAGTTCCAATTGTTCGGGAATACTGGTCAGATGGGTATTTTTCAGACATTGCAAAGATTCTTGGTGGCTTCTGGTTGCACTCTTGGATTCAAGCTGCTGCTGCATTATCCAACATGGGCAACTTCGTCACTGAAATGAGCAGTGACTCTTACCAGCTTCTAGGGATGGCTGAGCGTGGCATGCTCCCTGAGTTCTTCGCCAAAAGGTCACGCTATGGGACCCCACTGATAGGCATCTTGTTCTCCGCCTTTGGTGTGATCCTACTGTCTTGGATGAGCTTCCAAGAGATCATTGCTGCGGAGAACTACCTCTACTGCTTTGGGATGATTCTGGAGTTCATTGCCTTCATCAAGCTAAGGGTGACCCACCCGAGCGCTTCTCGGCCTTACAAGATTCCACTGGGTACAATTGGTGCTGTTCTGATGATCATTCCTCCTACTATCCTGATAGTTGTTGTGATGACCCTAGCATCCTACAAGGTGATGGCTGTCAGCATTATAGCAATGGTTGTTGGGTTCATACTGCAGCCGTGCTTGGTATATGTTGAGAAGAGGCAGTGGTTGCGGTTTTCCATAAGCTCAGATCTTCCTGACTTATCTGATTCTATAGAAACTGAAGATGACGCTGTCCCCCTTGTGTTCTGATTCACATTGGTGTAAAATCCCATTTGGAGTGGCCTACGATGGAAGCTGTAAGGATTTTTGACTTGCCAATGATCTTTGAGTATCACGTGTAATGATACAATGCAATGTAGTCATGCTGTTGAATAATATGTTGGCATTGGACTGAAAATGGAACACCAAGTGGTGATCAAGGCATCAAGGGAGTTCGTACAAGCGCATGTGCTGTCAGCTAGGAGTAGCTTACAACTCTTCACGATGGTGTGACGCATCCGTGATATGACATGAGGGTCATCTGAGAATTCCCTGTAGGATACGAGAACGTGAATTCTTGATGAGAATTGACCATAAACTCACTTGGTTTGTATGCTAGCGAGAGGGTTTACATGTATAATTAGATATTTATGTAAAAGATGACTTTTCTGGAGTTGCGTTATGCAAGATTCTTGATCTTATTTTCTTGGAAGATAGTACCTTCTATTTTTGATTTTTCAGTCTAATTTTCATTAATCATTTGAATCCTACAGTTTTACTTCAAGGGATTACTTGTATTATTGTATGGCAGCAGTTTTTGTTTACATGTATAATTAGATCTTTCTGTGAAATGTGACTACCAAGAGTTTTTGTTTACATGTATAAACACAGAATCTCTAACATTTCTTGAAATGGAAGCTACCGAAGTGGCATTTGGTAATTGGAAAATGAGAGGTGTTTGGAATTGAAAAATAAATGATAAGTTGAGATTGAATAAGATGGAGAAATGAAAAGTCCATATCTTCTCCTCCGTTTTCTTCTCCGAACCCAGTGTTGCCAAACGGCACCCTGAGGGTTTTTTTAGTCTATTTTAGGGGACCCAGGACGAGCAGGTTCGATTGTCTTCCGAGTGTATCGGAACTTCCGAGCTCAAAATCCAACTCCTGCTTAACAGCAAAGGCCCCATTTTGATTTCGATAAGGCCCCATGTATCAAATTAATCCTTTTTTTCTTCGGTTGGAAAAAATGACAACAGAATCCACAACCCCCGCATAGTCATCTGGCCATCAAATGCACAAGTCTCCTGGGGCGAATGATACAACACAGAATTTTGTGAAACTTTCCCAGCATAGGTTTTAAATTTTTTAACTCATACCTGGAACTAAATACAGCCAAGAACCAAGGCACAAGAATGCTGAACCGCACAGGGGACCAAAACACCAGAACAATGATAGTAAGAAACCAATTTCGCATACGGTACATAACGTAGCTTATCTTGGCAAAACTTAGTTTAAAAAATAACAAAAAACACAAGTACAAAGCCTCTGCTGTCCATAAAACTTAAGGTAACCAAGTGTTGCATTGCCCTTATCATAAGATAAGGCCCTAGCTAGGACCAATTAAACTGCCATTCCTCAGACATCAGCTCGCTATGCAGGGGAGCTTACACCTCAGGGATCAAGACTGGAGGGCGAAGCTCATCCTCCTCCTTGGGGGCATGGATGGTGACAAGGTCTGGCAGAGGGGTGGTTGGGCCAAGCTTGCCCTTCGGGTCCCAGTCAAGCATGATCTTCACCTTGATACCAAGAACACCCTGTATAATACATGTCAACAAACATGGTCATATAAATTAGAAAACAAGGGACATCGCCTTCAAGAACAATTAGAACTGACTGACAAGAAGTCAAACAAACCTGTCTGAGTAGGACATGTCTCACAGCTGAGTCAATGTACTCGTTCACTGGCTGACCAGATGAGATCATGTAACCATCCTTGAATTTCATGGACTTGGCTCTTTGGGCCCTGAGCTTTCCACTCACAATGACCTAAACAATGACGAAAAAACAGTTAAAACTTCATCATACAACAAAATAATGTTGTTTGAGTAGCAGCACTAACCTCACAACCCTTAGCACCACTCTCCATAACAAAGCGGAGAACACCATAGCAAGCCCTGCCAGTAAATAAGAATGTTAGAATGCATACAAAATTATGCAAGATATACAAGTCTAGAAGTTAAACATTTATGAATCACATCCCCAAAATAATATGCTTTATTGTGTAACAAAATATAATTCTATAATCCATGGAAAATGCAAACATAAAACTAGCTAGCCAAGATGAGGTCAACAGTTATAGCAAAACAAAGAACACCAATGGTGAAGAAATGTGAGATAGAATTAGTAGACAAACATCAGAAGGATTGTTCATCTGTGGATCTATCTCTCAACGGTTGTCTGGCCGCCGCTGCTAAGAAAGCAGCATCTCCTCTATGCACCAGTTTTAATGCCCCATTATCATTACAGGAAAGCAGGACACAATGATACCAGGTGCACTGGTACAAAAATTCACATGTTGATACCATGTGAGTTAGTTTGCAAAGTCACAAGTAAGTTCTACAGGAGGATTCTACACAAGGTAAACATGTACCATTAAAGGCACAGAAATGTGAGAGAGAATTAGTAGACAAACAACAATGGTCATTCATCTGTGGATCTGTCTCAACGGTTGTCTTGCCGCCACTGCTTCAAGGAGCAGCATTCAGTTTTTGCATCAACATGATATCCCACCAACACAGAAAGCAGGTAGAATATAACAAATAACTGACGCAATGATTCCCACTGCAACGTCTGAACTTTTAAGCAGAATACAGACTGAAGACGAATTATGCTATTAGATTGCATAGGAATAATAGATGCTAATACTATTTCCAAATTCAAGCATTGGTTGCTAAGATCTTATATGAACGAAGGCCCTAATTCAGAGCAGCAACATTTACTACCAAACGCATTTACCATCAGCATAATGTCAGCAGAGCAAATATGTACAATTAAAGGAGCCAGGTGATTATACCTGCGGACGGCGAGGCCTCCAAGGAGCTTGTAGCGGAGCGACTCAGCCTGGGCGATGGCGCAGAGGCCGCGGTTGACGACCTTCTCGGCGTAGAGCTCGACGCCGTTCTCCGGGAAGTTGAAGCGCTTCTGCACGACGGAGGTGAGCTCCCTGATCCTGCGGCCCTTTTCACCGAGCACGTTCTGAGTGCGCGTGGCGCGGATGATGATCTCCGTGCGCATCGGGGTCACGCGGACCTCCACGCCGGAGTAGCCGTCCTCGGCGAGCTCCCTTGTCAACATCTCGTTCAACTCGGCGTAGAAGACACCATCGCTGACGAACTGCGTATGAAAACGAGGTCAGATCGAACCGATGGATACGTCCGAGGGGCAAAGGGAAGGATGCGACGCGAAGCGGTTCCGTACCTTCTTCTTCTTGCTGATCTGGGTCGCCATGGTTGAAGGTGTGGAGAAGTCGCTCGCTGCGGCGGCGGCGAACGGCGCGCGTGACGCTAGGGTTTTGCGGGAGAGACGAGAGGACAGTGGCGGCGCGAGAGGAGCCGGCGAAGGGGAACGACGGGTCTTTATAGGTGGTACGCCGCGGTAGGGTTTGATGCGGAGATGTGGAGGATTGGAACAGATGGGCCGGGCCATCGTTTAAGGCCTTGGGTAGCGTCATATCTTGGTGGTCTGGAGTTTTTATTTTGTTTTAGTTTTTTTCTTTTTGGGAACTGTCTGGGGGTTCTTAGTTGCCTACAAGGCTACAATGTCTTCAGGTAACGTTCGTACTAGGTTTTGTGAATGACATTGAAAAGCAAACAAAAATATTTGAAGCTTTTATTTTAACTTTTCATTTATTTTTCAATCTTAAACTTACTCTTTATTTTTCTTGTGTTAAACAGCATTAAAGTTTGGCAACATTGATCTTCATGTCATCTTCATACCAAACCAGTAGGCTTTTTTATCAGCTTTGAAGTGATTTTGAGAGAACGGTTCAGAAACCTTCCATCTATGATCTCTTTTTCTATCTCTTCTCTTCTCTGTTATTTAAAAATCACAGTTTTTATTTTATATGTACACACGATAAAATATCTTTTATATAGATAGCTTATATTGCATGCACACGAAAAATACACTCAGAATTATCTTTTTAACAAATCTGACGCATAAAATCTCTTTTCAGATACTATTTACAAATCTAACGCATGAGCTGCTTCGGATCTGTATAAACCATTGTTAGTTAACAAGACATAACATCCTCGGAAAAAAATATACGAGATCAAAAAAT
>BCLH01003400.1:7258-18639 GCA_001602315.1 Zoysia pacifica
ATTAAGAGCTTAGTTGGTGTTATTCTGGCGTTGGCGTTCATGAAATCGAATGAACTTATCTGGTCCAAATTTCAACAGTGGTCAGAGCTGAACCGGAAATGTCACGTTTATGTACATTGACGTGCAACAGCCAACCACATTTTTTCAACCTAGCTAGGATGGGTGGCTTGGGCTCTATTTACAAGAGTTTAGAGTAAGTACTCGGCAAAACTTATAAAACACTCAACAAAATATTTGTCGATTATCACCTTCGGTAAAAGAAAACACTCGGCAAAATTTAAACCGAGAAAAAACCCAAAAAAAAGCAATATTTTTTTTAATCGGGAGAGGCCCCCACCGGTTTACGACATTTTTTGCACGGATCGGTCGCGGCATTTTTTGCAAAGCAGCCAGTCGCGGCCGACCGGATTCGAACCCGCGACCTCCCCCTCGCTCGCACCCCTCTAACACTTTGAAGCAACATTTTGAAGCAGCAAATTAATTCAAATAAAAAAGTTTTCAACTACAAAGTTGTATAACTTTTCAAGATCTACAACTTTTATTTTGATCATTTCTTCATTTGACAAAGCGATAGTAATGTTGTTCATAAAATCTTATATATCTTTCTTCTAGTCTCTTCAAACTATATAAGAGATGTAGATTTTGTGCACAACATTACTATCGCTTTGTCGAATAAAGAAATGACCAAAATAAAAATTGTAGATCTTGAAAAGTTATACAACTTTATAGTTGAAATTTTTTTATTTAAATTAATTTGCTGCTTCAAAATGTGCTTTAAAAAATCGAGTGTTTCTTGTTTGCCGAATGTAAAACAAAAAAACTCAGTAAAGATTATTTGCCGAGTGCAGAAAAAAACACTCGGTAAACATGCAATTTGTCGAGTGCAAAACCAAAAACACTCGACAAATACCTTATTTACCGAGTGAAAAAAAAACACCGAGTGCTTTTATTTTGCCGAGTGTTTTTTGCGTAACTCTCGGCAAAAATTTGTTTGCCTGAGTGTTTAGCACTCGACAAACATTCGGTTTCGGGAGCGTGCCCCAGCTTTCCCCTTATACTCAACTTCTGCCTTGCATGCTTCGTTTCCTTTGGCCTCTATTTTTGACTTGCTCGTGATGAATATTCAGGAGTTTGACTCTTTGCCATTGTCCTCATCGCCTTACTGTACACCTCACTCCGACGGCGTCAAAGATTTGCTAGTCCTTGGCATCTTGTTTATATCTGGTACTTTTGGCTTCTGACAAGTCCTCACCTTGAAACGACTTGTTCTTTGGATCCTTGATGAGGATAGTGCCCTTGCTTCAAGAATCTAAATGGGTCTGCCACTGTGCATGAGAACAATGGACAAATGCATACAAACATGACAACAATAAACAATTCACATGTAGAAATACAAGCTTCTTGTATATATGGTATGCAACTTGGATGACGATACTCCACATGCACTTTTTTTTTCGATGGCTCCACCTGCACATATAATCCTTGAAATCTGGTGAATTCCTTCGCTTTCCTATTGGAGCTAGGTCTTGTTGGCATGGTAGCAACGAGCCAACGACGCACACTTTGGCCTCGTTTGAAACACGAGAATTTTTTTCTGTGTTTTATATTTTTTATTTATGAAATTAAATTGATTTTATAAAATTTTTGTGAGATTTCTGTGAAAATTCTACTTTTCAAAGGCGGAATGGGCCCATTCTGTGAGCGCGGATACGGCCCAATCGCGCAAGTGCCGGGCCAACGCGCTTGGACGGCCTATTTTGGGAACGGTACAATACACGTGTCGTCCCGCTTTGGATAGGGAGGCCTAGCACTTGGCGGTCAGAGCGAAAGACGAGCAGCAGACGGCCAACCTTCGATGAAGAAAAAAAAAACTGTCCCAAATGGACAGCTGATTTTTTTTTAGATAATAGAAAATATAATCTAGTCTTGGTCTTCGGAGAGATTACGACTTTTATTACAAAGCTGCAGCTTGTACGTCTGCTTTCAAAGAAACAAAATAACAACCAAAGTTTTGATGATAAGACAATTAAAAAGTAATTTTATTGCTAAATCTTCATCTATGATCGATGAAAATCTGTATAGCTATCATCTCTAATGTCTTGCAGACGACTTTTATTGTTTCTTTGTCAACTTCGATCTTCTCAAATTGAGACTTTTATTATTTCTTTGTCAACTTCGATCTTCTCAAATTGACTACACAAGCGAAGCCAGTACCTCCTTCCTTAGAGTACCTACATATAATAAATTTTAGTTAGAGTTTTATCAAACACAATATCATTTTTATTAACCCATATAGCTCAACATAAAGCCGATGCTCTTGTTAGCAGTTGTCGTCTAAATTTTGACCCCAAACTATTTAACCAGTTTCGCTGATAAATAAGTCTAAAATGAATCCTTTAAAAAAAATAGACAGACCGATCTGTACTGTTTATCTATGAAATTGGATAGCTCATACATACACTCTCATGTGAGGGGGTCCGTAATAAATTCGCGTCCAATGTTTGGTCACTCGTTAGGCCGCCTAGCGTGACAGTATGTTAAAAACTGATTTTGAATGCTTTAGCAGAAATAAAAAATGAAAATCGTCTAGTTTTACCAGCTAGCTGGTTGGATTTTTGCCTAAACCAAAACCAGCCGGCTACCAATTTCTTAAAAACACTGCTTCTGGTATTGTGTTGTAATAGTTCCAACATGCAAAGTAGTACTACAGGGAAATGGAAAGAGGAAAGATACTACTTCACTAGTAGCCGTACGCAGTCAATTCCGTTGTGCCAGATTTTTTTTCTGTGGCAAATGATAAGCTTATATTGCAGCGGGGCCTCCAAATATCACTACTGCTGCTATACTGAATTCTCGGGTCACGATAATGCGAGTCCTTTGATGCGCAACCTTTCTGCAAAAGGGTGAAAGAATTATTTTCAGAACATTTTATCATGCTCAAGCGTCCAGTCCGACTCCGATTGAACCATAAAAGCTCTGAAAAATGACCTACGGTATTTTTTTTTTATTTCATGTGGGCATCGATGCTGGCAGTTTTCGTTTTCATCGAGCACGACCCAATGTTCTTGCTATCAGCTGTGCCGGCTATTCATACGAGAGACAACACCAACTGATTCCACGGGCACTAGCTTCAGAGAGAACAGAGATAAGCGCAATGTGCAATCGCGGTTTGACACTACATCTGGGGCTCCTTTAGTATCGGTCGATTCGAGCTTATTGTGCTGGCAGCACATAAGGGGCACAACCAATGCGCATCTGGTGTAGTTGGGGGATGGACCCAGCCGGTCCAGTCTTGGGGCACAAATGCGTGCCCACTAAGACGTTGTACTACCTGGTTAGAGGTTGCAAGCTACAAGTCCGCCTGAGTTCTTCGTAATGGCTGTAGAATATGCTGTTCCCACTCAAACAAGAACCTTAGCAGCTAAAGCATGATCTCCAATAATCACCATGATAGTGGTGTAGCACTGCTCAAATGATTTGACCCCCTAATCATGTCTTTGTGCCACTTTGGAAATTCACACTGCTAATTTCGAAATTTGATATGCGAAAACCGGTAGAACATGCATGGTGTTTTCCATTGAACATTTCTCCAGCGGCATTTGGCATCAACATGCAAATATGAACACCTTTTTTTTCTACTGAAGACTCCTACACAATGTACAGGCCAGATTGGCAAGAACATCTACGGAACATAGATTTACAAAGTATCAACTAAGTAGTAGATTGACGGAACACGCTAAATATCACAAGGAGACACGAGTTACCAAACCTTCAGGTCTGAGCGGCACGAGAACAGAGTGGACAGGCCCAGGCAAGTCCTGGCTCACCTCGGAGCAGCCAGAGGCCTTCTGAGGCGCACCAAACAGGGACTCCCGGCACGTTGGGCACGTCGATCTCGCCAACAGCCACCGGTCGATACATCTGACATGGAAGCCATGGTTGCACTTGGGGAGGACCCTGACATGCTCCCCAGGCTCAAAGTCGGAGAGGCAGATCGCGCACATCGGAACGGCAGCACTGAGCTTCAAACCAGACGAATAGAGCAAGATCGGCATGGCTCGGAGGGCCTTCCTCCTTAGCCCGCTCTGAGCCAGCCGTGCCATCGGGTTTGGCTCGGGATCCACCACCGCCCGGCTCGAGCACCGCAGCGCGCACCGGACAATTGAATTGAGCCCGAGCGCGCAGATCAGCGCGCATAGAAGAACAGCTAGGATCATGACTACATTCGCATCGACGTTGCTTCCTGAAGCCCCGCCATCAGCGGGTGTGGCTCTGGTCACAGATTGGCTCGGACCAGAGGGGTGCCCAGACAAAGGAGCATGCAGCAATGCCCTTCTTGAGTACTCCATGTCAACCCCTGGTGTCTGTATGAAGCTTTCCTCAAAAACCCTGTGCAAATATGTTCCTCTAGCTAGCCTAGTAGATTTCTTGTGCTTTAGTCTGCCTCAGGTAGAATCACAAGCTGGGGTTGTGCTGAAGTATTTATAGGCCCTTTCAGACCAATAATATGGTGTGAGCTATTTTATTTGACATGATACGCTGCCTCTTTCATCCTTGCTAGCCAATTGAGATAAAAGCCATGCAAAGTTGGAAGATGCACAATCAGAAGCTTCTTTCTTTGTGGCAAGTGGACTGTGTCTCAGTGGGTTTCTCTGGGAATCAGAGGACCACACACAGCACCATCTCTTGTCTGCATAATTATATATAGGACAAATACATACGCAAGGATTGAGATCAGGTGTATAAGAAATAGAACTTGGATCGTCCGTTTCGAGAAAAGCGTGAGATTTACTAAAGAAAAAACTGATTCTGAACTACTTGTGAGTTGCATATCTTGCATCCTCTTTAAGCTAGCTTGTCATGGGTAGTCGTAAATATTGCAGGATTCAAGTCAACTCTGAGCTCATCCTATGTGGTTGTACAAATGGAGCAGTGACATATGACCTCTATTAGTGCATTCATTGCTTTGCAGGACCAGGGATGAAGCACTGATCCCTTCAAAACACACATCACAGATGTGCTCACAATACCTACAAATCAAACTGATGGGAATTAAAATATGCAGCTACAACAACATGAAATTAAGTAGCATATAGCTTAAAGAGATAAGGACGACAAATAAAAGAAAAAGAAATAGGAATCATCTAAGCTAAACGCAAAGTAATTTGGGCTGTTATATTCTTTCAACACACAAAATTCATAGTTTAGTTGCTCGCTTAGTTTCAATCCCCTCCACTTTGTGTGAACCAGAGCCATGAAGCAAAATGGGCGCTGATTTGTCACCTTAGAATTGCTTGAGCCATCAACAGCAATCCTACTAGATAAAGCACCCCCCTGGATGAGTGGTTAGCTGACAAAAAGCAATTTTGGCACGCATTAATAAAGATAAACATGCTATTTGTACTCCTACAAACTATAAGTATTGCTTCCTCCCAAAGATGTATGTTTATTTCATGCGTTCCAGCACATGCAAGTCAACGAGTTTCAACACCTCATAGACCAGTGTGCCATATGAAAAAAAAACTGTTAAATAATATTACTAAACATATTCCAGAGAATGACCATATGGATGATTAAAAATTGAACTAAGTACCTTTCTTCAATGTGGCTACATTAATAATGAGAAGTAAGAATTTCTGTGGCATACATGTATTAGCCATGTGGATTAAGGTTGTGATTGCCTAGATTAGACACCAATACCACTGTGAAGGAGCCTGTGGTTGTCAGGACTGGTGCTTGACTCATTTGATTGGTGTGGGTGTGCACATCCAGCACCAAGCCCTGAGTCATTTTCTGCTTGGATTTGGGTTTGATTCTCTTCCTAATACAAAGTTATTTAGTTCTTTCAAGTCATTTTTTTGTTTGGGGGGGGGGGGTGTTAGCTATCACTAAAATTATTTGATCACAACATGCAGGGAATCTTGTAGGAGGATAAAGCCATCAAGAGAAACAAACGGCCTCTAGATGTCTTGATGCAGTGTTCTTAATTATCAGCTGTCCCTATATCTGCAAAGACCAAAGCTACCCTATGACTGAGCTCCGTATGTCAAAAAAAAAAATCTAATAATTCCTTTTTCAGATATGCACAACACATGCTTGGAACAGTGACTTCTTGATTGATCCATGGGGCCAATATATCTTTAATATGTCATCTACGTGTAAGTCTTGTGATTGCTCCTAGCTACCAGTAATTAAGCTTATCATAACCCACCACTTTATGCTTTCAAAATTTAGATCTATCCAGCCATTCTTAAGTTACAAGCGGGCCTAGTTCCCTTATTTACAAGGTAGCTAAAGGAGGCAACATCCATCTAGCAAAAAGTGACAAAAAGTAATAAACAAAGAAAAAAAGAACTAAAAGTATTCGTTCGTATCAGTGGTTTGTCATCCTGATAGCTCTAATAAAAGTTTCAGAAAAATCCAGTCACAGATACATGAATGCATTTGTCCATTAATTTGTGTCTTTTGTACATTCTTGCACAAGATCACTTGCAAATTCAGGAAAACCCTAAACGCCCAGTAATCTCTATCTATGTAATATCTGATTCACAAGTTTAGCACAGTAGATACAATATGCGACAAAACCCTATTTTCTTAACACTCTCACATAACTTGACTAGAACGTTAGTTTTCGCAAGAATTCATAATTTCCATTAATTTATAAATTTTACAAATACAGTTAGCTCATATTCCATGCATCTCAAATCCACGTTGGCTGAAAATGAAAAATCACCAACGAAAGTTGACTCATTAATGATACGTAACAAGAGGTTGCTTTCCTTAATTGATCCGTTCATGGCTAACAGAAATACGTTGATCATGATAAAGGTGAATGGGACATCTAGTCGACCATGGGATCCTGACCTTATCTGGCAGATAGATTACCTTTATGCTACTAGTGGCAGGTGGAACTGCAAGCATTACAGTAAAGTTATTTATACTTATTTAACTATGAACGAGATGGCACTGAAGATTTCAAATGAACACTTCATTCGACCATTTAAGACTCAAATGGCATCCCCACTACTCACTTGAATCCAAATAAATTTTGGTAAACAGAGTCTGAGAATGCTCATGTCAATCTTCAGGACAGCTCACACGCACTCAGGATAGAAAAGTTTCCCCTAATCTGTACTGAAAATTTTAACGCTAAGGTTATTTAGGATGCATATGTTGCACTCTTTTAGAAAAAAAAAATGAAAAGCATAATCGCTTACATAGATAACTGACTGAAGTCCACGACAATATTACATCCTTCAAATCACACAGTATCAGTAATGTTCAATTAAAATTTTAGAAGGGAAATGAACACTGCATGGACACAGAAAAGCAAACAGAGCATCAGAAAAATACTTTTCACATATCATGTTGACAGCCAATCCATATCAATACAACAAAACGTGACTAGTAAAGTACAAGACATCCAAATCAAACTCATTTATTTAAACTAAAAAGATTTCAGCATCTACAAAGACCAGATCATGCTGAGCTACAAAGTATCATCAATTTTGTGAAGTCTAGAAAACACAAATTTTACAAAACTTCACAACGCGACCTAGTATCATTATGTTGATTGAGATCTGAAATAAAGTTTACAGCACCAGGATAGTATTAATGACCGTGAAAGAAATAAAAAAAATGATTGGTCACATTCACCCTCATTGTGTTTAAAGCTTCCTAACTAAAGCACTATATTGGTAATAATCTAAAAAAAGGTGAATGTGTCTGCCTGTGCTCAAACCATGATAACAAAATTCAGTGCTTAAGGACATGCAAACATCACACAAACTGCATCTCTTCAGTGTAAATATCCAACAAGTGCACAAATGCGATGGTGCCCATTACCATGGAAAAATTCCCGTGCCAATTTAATAATGAATAGAAAAATCAGACTGCAGAGATCAGCGAATATAACTGCTATAGGAACATTCACAAGCAGACAATTGACGATGACAGTAGAAACCACGCTCATTTCAAACGTCATACTCCTAAACCTATGTCAACACCAAACTTTCCTCACATTGAAACAAGAGTTTCACGCTTCGCAAGAGAAGAAAACAGAACGGGCAGACAGGCCGTGTACTCTTACGAACGCCGCTCGCAGATTTGGAGCGAATTTGCGGAGATCACTTTACGACGCAAGTTAGATAGAATCTCAACAGGAAGCGAGAGGAGGCAGGCGCGCGCTCACCATGGTGGTGCTTGTCGCGATCGACGAGGTAATGGCACCACCGCACCAGAGGACGCCGGCCACCCGCTTGCCCTTGAACTAGTCGCCAGCGTCGGGATTCTTCTTCCCGCCGTGAAGCAGGACATGTGTTAGCTCCGTCCAGACCTGGTCTCCATCCTCCCTTGATCCCAACCGCCATCTCGCCGTCTCCGTCGGGACTCGGGAGCGGCTCAGTGGCCGCCACGCCCGCAACCCCTCCGGTTGGGCCGGACCTGGGCAAGTTAGATAGGCCAAGCCCATCATAGTATCCCCCCGCTAGCCTTTTTCGTTCGCTTCGGGCCCATTCGGCCGAGTTATTTTAATCTGCATGCAATGTTTTTTTTTTTTCCATTTTATACTTCAGGAATCAGGACCTTCTGCAGATTTCTTGCTGATTCATGTTGAGGATTTTTTATTTCCTATTACTTTCCGTTGTTATTGAGTTTCTGCAGATTTCTTGCTTATTTCTCGCCCTTTTTTATGCACCGGAATCATATGTAAGTTATGCTTTGATAAATACCAATGACAAACAAAATTGAAGAGTGGGACAACATAGTGTGTCCCCCACTACACATTACACTTACTGATACAGAAATATTCCAGTATTAAGACATCAATAACATGATTTCAAACGAAGCAATAAATTCTTTATTCAATAACCTCATATGATATCTGGAAGACGAAGTATGACAATAAAGAAGGACGCCTTCTGAAGTGATAGTAGCTGACGATACATGGGGCTTTAATTTGGTCTCTTTCACAAAGTTTAATTGCAGGCTTACTAACGTAGGTCAGTGTTGAGCCGGTCCTGGCATCAGGCAAACCACGGTGGCGATGCTCCGTGTTGACGTGGCGGAGGAGCGTTCGCACCAGGTATGGCGTGATACGGGAGCTTGGGAGCTTGCTCCGACGGTGATACGGCACCGCTCTCGACCGGTGACGGAGCCATAGCCGCGAAGCCCGGTTCAGGTGCCTGTGGAAATTTTCTGTGGCCCCGTCCATGTGGTGCAGCTGGTGGGTGCCTGTGTTTCGGAGGCGGCGGAATATGTGGAGGGTACTTCGACGGCGGCGGGTGTGGGAAGTGGTGAGCCGGAGGTGGTGGTGACTGGAGGTGAGAAGGCGGTGGCGAATGGTAACGAGGCGGTTTGTGATGATGAGGTGGCGGAGGAGGGTGGTGAGCTGACGGCGACGGAGAACGGTGATGAGGAGGCGGTGGGTGGTGGTGAGCCGGCGGTGTATCTCCGTGATGATGCTTGTGGTCATGGTGGTCGCTGTGGTTGTGGTGGTGGCCGAGGTGGCCGTGATGGTGCTTGTGGTCCGACGAGTTCCTGCCGTGCGAAGGTGGCTCGGCGGGTGGCGCCTCGTGCTCGTGATGACGACAGCGCTTCCCGTGCTCGGGTGCTCCACGGTGCGCCGTCACTGGCGCTGTCGCGGCGGCATCGGGCGTTTCATGAGCCGACGCCGCTGGTGCCGGTGCCGCGCCATACGGTGCCTGAGCTGTTGGCGCCGCCTTGACCGGCGGGAATGCGTCGAGAGGCGACGACGACGAGGCGGTGGAACACGACCAGAGAGCGGCGGCTAGCGCGACTAGAAGCGCAATGCCCTTCATTTCTGTTTCGCTGCTTGGTTTGTTGCTGCTGCCTCCGACAGTCCAGCACCTGGCGCCTCATATATACAGCGGCCGTTTGAATCTGTGGGCTTGTTGGATGTTACCGAACCCATTATCTTGGGTAGGGCAGGGAGGATGCGGGAGCGGATGTGCGGGACGTGCTGCACGGGGCACAACGTTCCTTGGTCTTGGACTTGGAAGCAGTGCTATACACTTCCGAAAATTACGTGCCTGAGTACGCAGAAACTCCATGCTGAGTCTTGCCGTCGGTCGCTTAAGAATGTCTAAAAAAAGACCCAACCTATACGCTAATTCAAATTCTCTATGGATGATACTAGGATACGCTTGTAGTAGCTAGCACGCATACATGCATGCCCTGAAGGTACACAAATGAGCATATTTAATACAGAACTATAGTTTTATCAAAAAAGGAAAAAAAACATAGAAAATTTTTTTCCTTGCCTCTCTAGCTTTACAGTACATACTCCCTTCGGTAAAAAAAAAAAAGGTCGTTTTGAACAATGTAGAAGTAGGTTCTCTTTCCATCGTACCTTGAGTTAGAATCATAGTACGAGATGTTCGGTTTGACAGTTGTCTCTCTACCCTGACTTCTGATGGGCTTCGACCTACACCTAAAATGGAGGGTGTGTTTGGACCAAACAACTGCACGGAACGGCATTCCACCTTGCAGGTCCTGAACTGACCTGTGAACTCTGAAGAATTGTGGATGGCTGCCTGAATTGCGCGTCAACGGTCTGGGCCGTCTGGCCAGAAAGCAAAACATAAGTTTGTGTGCATTTGACTTGTGCAATCCTGCCATTTTCTTGATCGTGCTTACATTTTCTCGGCCGGCATTGTCTGCTGGCACAATGGCAAGCATACCGCATACGTAGTTCTAGTGCTTTTAGGTGTGGTTCTGATGGCGAGGTGTGACTTATTAGTGTTAGGAATTGATCTTTACCCGTTTTGGTCTAACGAGTTTAATGGGCCTTTGACCTAATCACGTCTTGATCGGGAGCGTCCAGCCCATTATAGCTGGTGGGTCTCTGTTGTTAGCGTCACAATAAATAGAGGTGGGGGGCCGGCCGTAACTCATGATCTAAGTTCATCCGTACCGCCGCACCCCACCGACATCCCTAAACCCGATCTGTGAGGAGGCGCTGTGTCGACAGGAAGCACCACCGCTGTCACCGCCACGACGACCGCCGTCACCGAGAGATCGACGACGTCGCTGTGACTTCTACGCCATTGCCCTCTTCATCGACCGACGCTGCCCCAGCGCAGAGGACAGCACTGACAAATGGCAGATGGCCGGATCATCTTCCTCGACTCCGGCGACCAGATCCGAAGGTATTGACCACCTCCGAACTACAGATCTATAACCAACACAGATACTTTCGGATCTACACTCCTGGACCCAGAGAAAAGATCACAACATTGGCATCAGAGCCAGATCTAGAAGTGGATCCCGACGAGTATAGAAAAACTCGCCGGAACCCTACCCGCGAAAAAGAAAGAAAAAGAAAAGAAAAATAGTAGCCGCAAAAGATCCCATAAAAATAG
>BCLH01003400.1:18894-31397 GCA_001602315.1 Zoysia pacifica
CGCCAGAAACCTCGCAAAAACGGCTGGAAAGAGAGAAAATGAATTAGAGTTAGGGTTGGAAGAGAACTCTGCCCTTTTTATACCCTCCGAAAAATGAGCGCATCCGTAAGATTTTGATCTAACGGTCCAGATCGCGCGATGGCTAAATGGGCCAGATTTGACCCAAGAGGGAGAGTGAAATTTCGGACCAAGCCCAGGTTGACTTGCACGAATTGCAACAGGCCAATGGGCCAGACCGAATTTCAATTTCGGCCCAAAAGAAAAAAATTTCCATTTTCTTTTTCAGAGGCATTTTTAATTGATTAATTAGGTAATTTTTTTACCTAATTAAATCTGTTAAAATTTGAACCAACGGGATAATTTTGACAGAACAGAAAAATAAAGTAAATGCTTCTGAAAATTAAAGAAATTTAGTTTTCCGCTGCGTACTTTAAAGAAATTATTTTTATTATTAAATTCGAACCAACGAGAGAATTTAATTTTGGAAAAATAGTAATAAACTTTAGATAATTATGATATTATTATTTTCTGACCAACGTTGATAATAACAGTATTATAATTTTGTAATTGACATTTTATGCATTATTTCTATTTCTGACCAACGGTGATGTAGATTTAACGTATAATATAAAATTGTGTGTCATATTTTTTACCAACGTTGAAAATAAAACATATAATTTTACTTTTTTCTATATATTCTCACTTTGTTTGATTTATTTACAAACGGATACAACTTAATGAGTTGTATCAAAGAGATTCTCACTCTCAAAGGTGACAACTATGGAGAGTGGAAGAAAAAGATAGACTTAGCGTTTATCTTGGCTGAGGTGGACTGGGTCCTGACCACAGCATGTCTCACTGAGCCTGAGGAGCCAGTGAAGAAAGAGAATGAGACTGATGCAGCTTGGCAGATAAGACAAAGGGATTCTGCTCCCTTAAAGATGTTCTATGACTTTGAGCATAGAAAATAGATCACAGCCAACAAAAAGTGTATGGCTGTGATAAAGAACACGATTGAGCCTGCAATTGTGGGTTCAATCGCAGAGTGTGACACCGTTACAGAGTATATTGAAAGAATAAAGAGTCAGTTTACTGGCTCTTCAAAGACATACGCCATACAAGTCATTAGACAACTTGTGAATAAAAAATACTCTGGTGGTAACGGTGGCATTAGAGAGCACATACTGAGAATGAGCAACATGGCATCGAAGCTCAAACCAATGGATCTGGGTCTCAAGGATGCACTCTTTATCCATTTGATTTTTACTTCTTTGCCAAAAAAGTTTGAAACGTTTATTATCAACTACAATATGCAACTCGAGTCTTGAGACTTGGAAAAGTGCATAGCAATGTGTATGCAAGAGGAGGACAGAATTAAAGCTTCACATGGTGGTTCTATCAACTATGTGAAAGATAACAAAAGAAAAAACTTCAACAACTACTCCTCAAAGAACAAGAGAAAAGCCCCTGTCCATCAGCCTCAACAGAATAAATTTGCAGTGAACAAAGATCAGTGCCTTCACTTCAAGAAGACGGAACACTACAAGAAGGATTGTCCCTCATATTTAAAGATGATAATGGCAAAGAAAGGTGAGAACATTATTACCTTTATAAATGAATCTCTATATGTGCAATATTCGAAATCTACTTGGTGGATTGACTCTGGAGCAACTGTTCATGTTGCTAATTCATTGCAGGGATTTCGTTCGACGAGAACTACGCAAAGAAGAGAAAGATGCATTAAAGTTGCAAACGGAGTCCAAGCTGAAGTTGAAGCCATTGGTGATCTTTCATTAGAGCTAGCTAATGGCTTTATTTTTATTTTTAGATATGTTTTTTATGTACTCTCTCTACAGAGGAATTTGATTAGTGTTTCATGTTTGGATAATGATGGTTATAATTGTCATTTTGGAAATGGCAAGTGTGAAATAAAGCTTAATAAAGAATGTGTTGGTTTTGTCATTTTATAAAATAAGCTTTATTTGCTATCATTATGTGATGATGTGAATGTCGTATGCGATAGTGATAACGTTGCGTGCGAGATAAAAGAATCCTCGTCCATGAATAAAAATAGAAAACGAAAAAGAACTTTAGATGAGTCGTCGAAATTATGGCACTGTCGTTTAGACCATATTTCGATGGGAAGAATAGAAAGACTAGTTAAGAATGATATTCTTCCTCCACTAGAGTTCTCAGACTTAGAACAATGGAGAGATTGCATTAAAGGAAAATATGTAAAGAAAATTAAGAAAGATGCAAAAAGAAGCACAAGAGTTCTACAAATTATTCACACGGATATTTGTGGTCCCTTTTCTGTGAAGAGTATAGATGGTTATGACTCGTTCATAATATTTACGGATGATTACTCCCGATATAGATATATTTATCCAATTAAAGAGAGAAATGAAGCCTTGTACAAATTTAAGATATTTAAGGCTGAAGTTGAAAACCAACACGATTTAAAGATAAAGATAGTCTGATCTGATCGTGGGGGAGAGTACTACAGTCGACATACTCCGTATGGACAAGTTCCTGGACCTTTTGCAAGGTTTCTACAGAAAAATGGAATAGTGGCCCAGTATTCTACACCGGACGAACCTCAGCAAAATGGAGTAGCTGAAAGACGCAACTGTACCTTGATGGATATGGTGCGCAGCATAATGAGCTATTCCACACTGCCATTGAGTTTGTGGATGAAGGCGTTAAAAACCGCCATTCATATTCTCAACAGAGTACCAAGTAAATCGGTGCCGAAAACACCGTACGAATTGTGGACAGGTAGAGTTCCCTCGTTAAACCACTTACGAGTGTAGAGGAGCCCAGCTGAGGCTAAAGTATTTAACCCAAATCTTGGAAAGCTTGATCTCAAAACAGTAAGTTGCCATTTTATTGGTTACCCAGAAAAGTCAAAAGGTTATCGTTTCTATTGTCCAGACAGACATACAAAGTTTGTAGAAACGAGACACGCTATCTTCTTAGAGAATGAGATGATAAGGGGGAGCATGGTAGCTCGAAAGATTGATCTTGAAGTGAAGTAAGCGTATGCGCCCACTTCGATGATTCAAAAGCCATTCTTTACACTACCTGTTGTCACTGCACCGACAGTACGAGACACTGTGGTGCAAACACCTGTTATTGTTCCTTTTGTGGCAACAATAAATGAGAATGAGGAATCTGTTTCTCAAGATCCAATAAAACCTATTGCCACAGATGAGGGGGGCAAGAACAGCCTCAAATAGAAAATATACAAAATGAAGAGGCCCCGAGAAGGTCTCAAAGAGTAAGAAGATCAGCTATTTCTGATGACTATGAAGTTTATCAGACAGAAAAATTTCAAATGGAGGATGATCCACCTCATTTGAAGAAGCTATGAGAAGTGAAAACTCTTCAAAATGGCTTGAGGCCATGGAAGAAGAAATAAAGTCCATAAAGGCTAATAAAGTCTGGGACTTGGAAGTAATTTCTAAAAGAGCCAAAACAGTAAGCTATAAATAGGTCTACAAAACAAAACTCGACTCCCAAGGGAACGTAGAAAGATATAAAGCACGACTCGTGGCAAAAGGCTTTACTCAAAGAGAAGAGATTGATTACAATGAGACTTTTTCTCCGGTCTCATGTAAAGATTTCTTCAGAATCATAATGGCACTAGTGGCTCATTATAATTTAGAGTTACATCAGATAGATATAAAGACAGCATTCCTAAATAGAGATTTAGAGAAAAATATTTACATGACACAACCGAAAGGTTTTGTTACGGAAGAAAGTGAAAAACTGGGATGCCGTCTAAAGAAATCGATTTATAAGTTAAAGCAAGCTTCAATACAATGGTACTTGAAGTTTGACAGCACGATAAAGAAATTTGAGTTTAAAAAAAATATTGAGGACAACTGTGTTTATTCAAAGTTTAAAGATGAAAAGTTTATCTTTTTAATCCTGTATGTGGATAATATCCTACTAGCTAGTAGTGATGTCAGTCTACTACTGGAGACAAAGAAGATTTTGTTCTCTAACTTTGACATGAAAGATCTTAGTGAAGCTTCATTCGTTTTAGGAATCGAAATTCATCGAAATAAAAACAAAGATGTATTGGGATTGTCACAAAAGGCATATATAAAAAAAGTATTAAAAAAATATGGTATGCATAAATATAGTACATCACCTGCACCTATAGTCAAAGACGACAGATATAGAGATTTTCAATGCCCCAAGAACCAATATGAGATCGATCAAATAAAAGTGGTTCTATATGTTTCAGCTGTCGGAAGCTTACAGTATGCTCAAGTATGTACACGCCCTGACTTAGCATTTGTTACCGGGTTACTTGGCATATTTCAGAGCAATCCTGGAATAGAGCATTGAAAATTGATAAAGAAAGTCTTGCGTTATTTACAAAGAACAAAAGGCCTCATAATGACATATAAAAAATCAGATTCACTCTATACAGTGGGGTATACAGATTCTGATTATGCGGAAGATGATAGAAAGTCTACATCCGGATATGTGTTTACTCTCGCTGAAGGAGCTATTTCATAGAAAAGCTCAAAGCAAACCGTCACTATATCGTCCACAATGTATGTCGAGTTTGTTGTATGTTACGAGGCTACGGGGCAGGTGAACTGGCTTAAGAAGTTCATACCCGATTTAAAAGTGGTTGACGACATCTATAGACCACTTAAATTGTACTGCGATAACGAACCCGCAGTAACGTATGCACACAATAATAAGTCAAGTGGTGCTGTCAAACATATTGACATAAAGTACTATGTTGTGAAAGATAAAGTTCAGAATTAAATCATAAGTCTTGAGCATATAAGCACCGCAAAGATGCTAGCGGATCCGCTTACTAAAGGCTTACCACCTAAAGTATTTATTAAACAAGTTGTCGACATAGGTTTAAGGGAAAGCCTGTGATTTTTAAAATAAAAGATGGCTCAAAATGTACAGTAACTATTTTAAAACAGAAAAATGCATTGTAGCTGTTAAGTCTATTGGCGATTGACTATGACGATGAGGCAATTCTATGCATTAATCTGTAATGAAATAAGTGAAGTTAAAAAGCAATAAAGATAAAAGTTTAAAGTGAGATCAAGAGGAAGAATGTTAGGAATTGATCTCCACCCGTTTTGACCCAACGGCCTTAATAGGCCCTTGACCTAATCGCGCCCTGATCGGGGGCGCCCAGCCCATTATGGCTGGTGGGTCCCTGTCGCCAGCGCCACAATAAATAAAGGTGGGGGGCCAGCCAGAACTTATGATTTAAGTTCATTCGTACCGCCGCACCTCACCGATATCCCTAAACCCGATCTGTGAGGGGGCGCTATGCCGACGAGAAGCACCACCGCCGTCACCGCCACGACGCCCGCCGTCACCGGGAGATCGACGACGTCGTCGTGACTTCTACGCCACTGCTCTCTTCATCGACCAACGCTGCCCCAGTGCAGAGGACAGCACCGACAAAAGGCAGATGGCCGAATCATCTTCTTTGACTCCGGCGACCGGATCCGAAGGTATTGATCACCTCCGAACCATAGATCTATTACCGACACAGATACTTTCGAATCTACACTCTTAGACTCAGAAAAAAAGATCACAACAATTAGAATCCGCTTGCACTGCACTGGCTATAGACCGTTTCCCTCAATAGGCGCCTTAGACACGATCGAGGCGGTTCACAGTAGTCAGTTTAGTGAGTTTGCACGGACGAACCGACGGAGAGCAGTCACGCGGGTCGCTTGTCACTCTCATCAGCCATGTGCTACGAAGCTTCTTTCAGTCGGAGTACACCCTTGTTCTCTGGTCCCCTCCCCCCGCTCTCTTAGCTTTTCGGCAAGAGTGATGGAGACCGATACGTGTCTCCCGGCGGCGAGCCACCGCACGGTTCGGCGCGTCGCCGCGTGCGAAGGGGGAGAGGGGAACGCTACTCGCTTTGGCCGCCGCGCGGTGCTGGCCGGGTAGCTCGGCGCTTCTCCCGTACCCGCTGCACGTCGTCGTAGCCCCTCTTCTGTCCGGACAACGATTGCATTGGGAAATTCGGGCACTGGACACGAAGAAACCTGATTAAAAATGCGTCTACTTAGAAAGGGCGCCTTGGTAAGATGATTAAAATAATTCAAACCGGTCCCTATCACTACCGACGCTCCTGTGGCCAAACTCCGATCCAGAATGGTTGTCCGCTTCTCCGCCATCCGTGGGCGGGCTCGGGCTCGCCTTGTCCTCCTCCTCCCCCGGGTCCCCTCTCTCGTCACCAATCAAATCGAGGGGAGCTACTAGCTTGCTTCAGTCTCCGCGTCGCACCCTCATAATTTTAATCGATAATATTCACCTCTACTGCAATGCCTGCGGCTGGTGTCCGAATCGCACCCTCATAATTTTAATCGATAATATTCAGTCTCTGTTGGTGTCGGCGTGGATGCCTGCGGTTGCTGCCCTGCCGGTGAATGCCGCCGCCAGGGGGCCTTTCCCGTGCCGACGATCCATTCCATCGATCCGTGATCCGTCCGATGGTGCTCTGTGGCTATTGCCCTCCACTCTTGCTCCGTGTACTGCATCAGTCGACTACGGCGTGTTATGGCGTCGTACTGCGAGTGGTGCAGATCTGGTGGCCGGGCTCGATCGGCAAGCGCCATAAGCGAATACTCCTGCGTTGTATTGAAGCTCTGGACGGCGTGGGATTCAAATTCTCTGTGGTAATGCAAGGTTAACGCCAGCTACAGTAACCGATTCGTACAGTTGCAGTACTAATGAGCCATTGTTCAAGCAGAAAATATTGTTCACTTGTTACTGTAGCGGTTAATCTTCTGCGTCTATTTTGAATCCAACAGTTAAAAATATATTCAAATTCATGCTACAGTCACTCTCTGCATTAACACCTCCACGGGAGAGGATTTGAACTCGCCTGCGTGCGCGCCTCAGCAGCGCCGCGGCGTCCTTGGGTTTATCTTTGCCAGAACTTAAATCCACACGGAGTGGCACCGTGAGACGACGCTCCAGCCTCCTGGGCGTGGTCGAGATCGAGCTACCGAGCCTGCCGGAGCACGAGCACCACCATCACCATCAGTTCGACCTAACCTACTGCGTACAGGTTAAATAATTTCTAACGTACTAATACAGTATCTTTTCATTCTCCTGCCATTCCCTTTTGCACGTGTGTGCTTTTGTCAGCGAGTAGTGTGGGAGGCAAGTTTTCTTTTCTCAAGGTAATTCCAGGGACGATCTCTGACATCCGTCGACATACCCATGTGGAACTTACCACTTGAGAGTTACACACTGCGTTTTCTAAATACTCCTGTTTATCAACGTACTGATCAAATCTCGTCACGTAGGGGTAGCCGAAAATAGAGCAGAAAACCTCTTTTCTAAAAGAAAAAAGATCAGAAAAGTAGTAATAGGCTTGCATTGCATTTCTAAAAGTTACAGAATTGGTTTCACATACGACAATACAATACCCATCACCCACGCAAAACGGCCGTTAAGAACCGAATGAAAGGCGAACAAAGACTAATCCCGTCGGACGAATACAGAGGGAGCAGCGATCTGCGTTATTCTTCTCTAGTAGTAGCTCGGACTGGTTGGCGGCAGCAGCAAACACAAGAATATCATCAAGGCCTCATCTCATCTTGGGCTCCTGGAGTACTCTGGACCTCGCGCGTGCACAACTCCTCCCTCACCTTCTCCAACACAAAAGAAGAAACACCGTTTCTCAGTTCAACCGTTACATAGAAATTAACACTGAAACGAAAAAACATGCACATATTGTTCGTGAAAAAAGTCAGCAATATAAGTTTCGTTCACCTATGCTCCGAGCTTGGCGGCAGAATGTGACTTCTCAGTTGTAGTAGGGCGGCGGGCTGGGCGTGTATGAAGATGACGGTGGGGTGGGGTTTGTCGTGGGAGGCTTGGGGCTCGGCGTGTAGGTCGGCGGTGTGGGCTTCGGAGGCTTTGGCGACAGGGTATAGGTTGGTGGTTTGGGTTTCGGTGGCTTCGGTGATGGGGTGTAGGTCGGCGGTGTGAGCTTTGGCGGCTTGGGGGATGGTGTGTAGGTTGGCGGTGTGGGCTTTGGTGGCTTCAGGGATGGGGAGTAAGCCGGTGGCGTAGGCTTTGGCGGCTTCAGGGCCGGGGTGTAAGATGGTAGAGTTTTCTTAGGTGGCTTGGGCGATGGGGTGTATGTCGGTGGTGTCGACCTGGGCGTCAGAGTGAGCTTAGGGGTGAGGGTGTAGGTCCGTGGCTTCAGCTTCGGGCTCGGAGTGTAGGTGGGAGGAGTCGGAGTGTACGTCGGTGGCGTCGGGGTGTAAGTCGGTGGGGTTGGCTCGGGTGTGGGAGTGTACGTTGACGGCGTCGGCTTGGGCTTAGCTGCCGGAGCTCGGCGGCCGGTATGATGGTGACGGCTTCTCCTTAGGCGGTTTGTGCTCCTTGGGAGGCTTCTCTGGCTTTGGGGTTTCCGGCGTCGGCGTCCTGGGGGTGGGGGTGTTGTACCCGCCGCCGTAGCCGTAGCCGGTGTCGGCCTGGATCTCCACGGCCAGGCTCACGGCCACCAAGGCCAGCACTAGCGCCGCCTTGCCACCCATCCTCACTCGCTGCAAGCTCAGGCTCAGGCTCAGCTCTCTTTGAGTGAGGAGAAGGCCACCCCTGCCGCTGCTTATATACACGCGGGACGGAGGGCCGCTCCAGATACTCCGTGACCGCGCGCATGTGGGGGAGGCGAGGCGAGGTGGCTTCGCCGCTGGTCACTCGTTCGAGCTCACCGCTCCCTCACTGGTCCGGCGCCCACGTGACGCGGGGCGGGGCCCTCGCCGGAGCAGGGGCCATCGCCGTGCCGCGTTCAGGCATTTGTTTAGCGCATTATTATGCTGCATACAAAAGCATTGGTTGGTTCTGCAGGCGGTGTTGCACAGTGCAGCCACGCATGTGGTGTTCCTGCCGACGGCGTTGAGAGCGGACGCCGCTGCCAAACAGAGAATTGCTGCTGCTGCAAGGGGAATGCAACTGGAACTGTTACTTGCTACTCTTACGGAGTAATCCTGAGTTCTTTTCTCTTAACATCGTTTCTCAATAGTACCGCAGTTTTGCAAATACACCGATAACATGTCGACGTCTCAACTGGCAAAGGAAACAGTCAAGACTGAACATATATAGAACGAAACAGAGAGGATGTGTGCCGCAAACGACTGACAAAACATGTGCAATTCTGTAGCACTCATCATGAATAATAAAATGCCATTTAGCCTATTCGTGCCCCAGCGATCACTTGTCATTCCTGGAAACGCTGGGGGTATTGTCCATTTGTCCTCCTCCCCAGCTAAACCGTAGAAAAAACAGGCAAAAATCCACCTCGATCCGCCACAAATCACGATCTCATCTCGTCGTTTTTGACGTGGCCACGATCGAAACTCCCCGGAAAAATACACAGCGCGTAGGAGTAATTCCAAAAACAGCATACACATGCAGATACCGCAAGGTTCGCATCAAGACTAGTCCCGGTGAACTGCCCCTGTCGGTGGAGTCTCGTCCTACAACGAGCAGTTTTCTTCAGCTGATTTAGAGAACACGGAGTACAGTATGAAGGTTTGTGCGTAGCCGTAGCAGCTTTGTGCGTAGCCGTAGCCGTACTCCGACGTAGCCGTAGCAGCTTTGTGCGTAGTCTTTGCCCTTGGACTGGCTTGTCGGAACTCATCCGTTCACATTGCTGTGCACAAAATTTCTTCCACATTTTACATGCAGCAAGTTATTCGTACAAGCACCGTCGCAGCAGGCAGGAATTTGTCATCATGCTGGAGTGGTACTACTCGTGGCGGGTGCTTCCACAAGCGACGGCAGTGCTGAAGTGAAGCCTGAAGCACGGCGGCATCTCTGCCGTGAAGACAGCAGCGTTCCCTTCCGCAGTAGTACATGGCCAGCAGTTTTTCGCAGTAAGGGAACATTAGGTGAGGAGCATGTGAAGGGATCCTGGGCTTATTACAGATACAAATATTCGTGCGCGCGCGCACATGACTGCTTAGTCTGAATATGCTGAAAGAAGAATTAGCCCGTCCCGGCATATCAATGCACGCTCCATGTCTGTCTCTCCTCGGCAGTGGCGTGAATTCTTCATTCGCGCAGATGAGATTCTCACGCACTTCCGCAAAGTTCCTGAGACGTCACTTCTTATTTCTCCTACGTGAATATGAAATGAAAACACATTATAAAACGTTTTGGTGTGGTAAACACCGAACTGCTCATTTGCATGGGATCCTTCAATCTAAGTAATTCATTTGCTGCATTTGATAAGGAGCACTTGCGAAAAAGAATGCATGGACGATGCATGGGACAGGCGATGGTACTGCACACTGTGATTCATTGATCAATCCTCCCTCTCTTTTTTTTTTTCAGAGAAAGCAAATTAGGGTTTGACAGTGCTTATTTCAATCGGTTTATGATACTGTTTATTTATTATAAATATAGTAAAAATACTATTCATATAAACTATTTTCATCCGAGTGGAACAAGCTACCTTTTCGAATTTTTTTCAAGCTCGCAACACTGTAGATACAACCGACAGTGGCATGAGCCGATGCCATACTTCGTGGAATGCGTTGAGTGCTTTTTGCTGTAGGAAGGCATGCATGGGAGGTGCCGCATGTCGCATGATACGTGTTACGATCGTCTTCAGAGCGTTGTGCCTTTGTGGTGTCATCAGTAAAGTACTACGTCTCGGTCGACCGCTTAGAACAGCAGTAGTCTAAGAGCGTTTCGAGTCAGTTTCGAGATTCGATCGCCGACGGCTGAAACAATAAACAGCAAGAGGAATTTCAGGGCGCTCATGGGTTTCGCAAGTGATGAACGCTGCCAAGCTGCACGCGCTACCAATACAACAGGGGTCAGTGCGTTGGTCGCTTGCTCCGGCTCCAATTGGTGATAAGCTTGTAGAAAAACAAACAGAATGGAAAAAAAAACCCAGTGTGGTGGAGGTTGACGCACGGCCAACTTGCGAGAAGATGGAGCAGCGCGGTCAAAACTGGAAAACTGATGAGCTCCAACTCCATCTGACGTGCTTGCTGTCCCTTAGCCCTCCGTATTGGCGACCAAGACAACACCGCTGAATCGCTGATCTACGGCCGCTGTCCTAGGCTGCGAGCGGAGCAGCACCGTGTGGTTGCTGGTTGGGATCCAATTGCTCAGGCTATATGAGTACTGAAAACTTCCTTTCCCCTTTTCTTCTTTCATGAGATACGGTAAATTTTTTCTCCTAGCCGATACAGAAAGGCTGCAAGTAGCTCGACGAAATGACAGTTCCTCTCTGTTATCCATTTAGAAATGGGTAAATTCTTTATTAACCATCTAAAAAATTTGTAGTTTTTATCAGCCACTAAAAATTTTAAACTTCCTTATCAACCACTAATTTAACTTTCTTTCTTTATTTGTCTCTCTTATACATTTATACATTTGGAGACTTGAAAAAAGAACTTTTTAGCTCCTCTTTCAATTTTTTCTAAATTTTATCATTACTCATTTTAGTGGACGTTGTTTGGTTTTGGGCCATCTAAAATTTCACAAGAAAATTTTTTTACTTACAATTTAAATTTTAAAATTTAATCTGAGTCATTTTATATGAGAAAACTTAGTAAAAATGATTGAAAGGCAAACAAGTCTTTTTCAAACATCTAAATATATAAAACTGACAAATAAATAAAAAAATTTAATATTAATTGTTGATAAAAAAAATCAAAATTTTGAGTAACTAATAAAGAATCAAAAGTTTTTTCAATTGAAGGAATTGACCCTTCAGAAATCGCTCTGAGTGCTGGCTGCTAAACAATTCGTACGGGCTGGTCATTCAGCCCGTTCACGAATGATGCCACGGCCCACGGCTGGTGGTTGCTTGACCCCTCACTCTCTCGGTGGCGGCCTCACACCTGATCATGATGGTTCAGAGTTCTAATCAAGTGCTAACCTCTTTTTACACAAAAGTCATAAAAATTGGAATTCTAGGAGTTGCACAGCCGACGCAGTGATTGTTTTGCAATTCACGAATGGGCGATGCGCGGTGGCACAAATGCGTGCAAAGGTTTGAGCAGAGCAGAGCCCATGATGCTGCTTGTGTTGCTTCGACTTGCAGTTTCATCGTTTCACTCTGCTGCTGCCAATCATCACACACTGCTGAAACTGAGTACTACCTGAAATTTTTTACTTATGAATCACTTTTTGGTTAAATTCTCCATTTGCCTTTTCTTTCTTCCTAGTCAAAACTCCTTAAAACATGTACAGATTATTGTTCTTAACTTCTTATGCCCACCAGAACCCATTCTCTGTTTCTCTGTCAAATTACATAAAAAAAAACGAATGAAGAACGAACACAGGGCCAAGAACACGATCTCCTGTTGTTCCATGCATCTCAGTTGATCCACCGAGTCCATCTGATCAGTGACCACTGACCACCAGCTCGTCAGCCGTCCACTCGCTTCGCTTTGTCAGAACGGCATGATGTGGGTGGTCTTGGTGTCATACCCGGCGAGGCAGCTCTTGGCGTT
>BCLH01003401.1:8677-28348 GCA_001602315.1 Zoysia pacifica
TCCTTTGGAGGAGGTGGCGGCGGCGTGCGGTTGAAGGAGAGAGCGATGATTCAGACCTGAGAGAGAAGGCGGTGGCGGGCATCCGTGGCTGGGAACACGGTTACACGAACAGGTCGTCGGCGTCCGCTTTTATAGAGGAGAGGCTTCATCTGGGCCCGGCCCTTTTTGGCTCCTCCTTTTTTTTTTCTTTTCTTTTGAGGCAGCTCCTTCTCCCTCTTTCTTTGCGAATTTGCAACAGGATAGGATGAATATAAAAAAAAAACTGAACAGAATTTCCTTTGAAATACTTAGGATGAATATGAATTTGATACGGAAAGTTCATGTTCATTGTGAGTCTTACCAAAATTTGGAGTTATCAACTCATGGACGACATCAAAACATTGGTAAAATAATTTTGTTTGAATCATTATTTTATCAAATTTCTCAAACCACCAATTTATAAGTAAAAAATAATATTTAATTGCAACTATACTAAAGTTTACTAAATCTATTTAGTATGACATGTGAGACCTATATGTAATGAAAATATTTGAGTGCGAAATATTGTCAAATAGGATTTTATTTTATAGGATAAATCGTAGTAAGTTTAATGGTGAAAACAGATTAACAATCCGATAAATAGTTTGAAAGATAAAATAATTTTAATCTAGCTATTCACTAAATCTCGTAAGTTGTGCAACCACTAAAAAAGTGACATGCACCTGGAGCAATTTTGGCAGCCCCGTTGGAAGCACAGGCGACCTGGCCGATGCCGGCGTTGGCTGAGAAATTGTACTAACGTGACTAAATTTTATTTGACACTCAAAAATTGATGAAGAAACAAACAGCTACTAAATTTTAAATAGTTACCAAAATTTGTAAAGATAAATGAAGGTAGCAATCCAAACATCCCCTAAAACAAAATTTTCTTTGCTCCGAGGTGTGTGGACGATCGAGCTGGAAGCTGTTGAGGTGATGGCAATCATGCAAGCTGGACTGCTGCTACTAGAAGGTAGCACGACCAGTTGCTTGCTGTTGGTCTTCTTGACCAACACAATCCTATTCTTTTTCTTTTCCGTGGCATCCGTGGTTTCCTTTAATTTTGCGATATACTCCACTTTGTTATTTAATTTATGTCGTCGTTGATTTTTAAATTCAACTTTGACTATTTGTTTTATTAAAAAAAATTCGATAAATTTTATATATTTTGATATAATTTGATTTATTATTAAAATTATTTGAATCATAACTTAAAATTTTACATATTCGAGCAAATGTTTTGAATAAAATCAAAGTTGAATTTAAAAGTCAACGACCGACATCAATTAAATAACGGAGTGGAGTACTCGTGTTGCTGACGCTCATCAGCGTAATCATCTGACGATAGAACGGAACGCTGCTTCCTGTTGCTTGTGTTCGCTGTTGACTTGTGATGATAAACACTCCAACCAGAGTCTCGTCGTGGGCAGTTTAGCACAAGTCAAAATCCTGTTGCTTCTGATTGCAGTACCACTTTACTGGTAACAATGAAATATACAAGTGCTAGGCAAATCACATGCAAAGATCGACAAAGGACCAACTAATTCTACCGCGTTCGCATCGACACGCGTTTGTCAACACTTGAGCTACAAGGACCAACTAATTGAATATTTTGATTACTAAATGCTCGGCAAATCACACGCAGAGTCGACAAAGGAATTAGGAAAATTCAGATACGTATCATCAGTGAACGAATTGCACCACACGTTGATTGTTTTTTCTTCGCTCTAGCTCCGGCTACTTCTATATAATGAGCTATAATTAACATAATCAGCTTGAGGTAGCTAGCTAACTACACACACTAATCAAATCAATCACCCATTCATATTTAGTTATATCAATTCATCAGAAAGCGAAATTTATCGGCTGTTGTAGGTTGTAGTCTCCACTTCCTTTCTGTATTTCTTCTCAATCTTGTACTAGAGCAGTGCGGCATGACATATGCAGATATGCTCCTGCAGTGCATGCAGTTGCCGGGGCAAGAAGGGAGGATGATGAATTGATGATTTATATTGCTTTTCGAATTGCCACTTGCCAAACTTGAAGAGTCAGGTTCCATGCATGGAGCAGCCAGTAGTATCCGAAATTCAATTTTCTGAGATGAACGGACTCCAGTAAGCACTGGCCATTTCAGAGTTCTAGTCTATCCTTGATTCGCAATAAGTAGTACAATATTGTGAAACTGTCTGATGGATAGAAGATTTTGTTCTCAGATAGATGGAAGTAGCACATAGAAATTAATGTAGCAACTAAAAAATCGCCGCCCTTTTCGTTTATGTTTTTGTTGTGTAGCCTTAGTTAAAAATAGTATATTTTAAATTTATTATTTAACAAATAGAAGTATAATTGTCTTGATATGGATGACAAAATTCTATAAACATATATTTCGATAAAAAAAAAGTTGTCAACATGATCTTTAAAGCATAAGTGTGACCCTTATTATCTATAAAATATTTAATAAAAAGTAGCATCGGTACACTTTTAAGAAAGTATTTTTAAATCAATTATTTCTAATTTTGTAACTTAATAAATTTAAAATTATTTATAATTTATATTGGCAATGTTTGATTAAAACATTGTGTTTAAAGCTATTATTTTTTTAAGACCGAAGTTGTAAGCGAGAAAAAGATTGAATCTTAGTTCTCATATTAATCAAAAAGCATTTTTAAGAGATAAAACAATTTAAGTTATCTAAATATATATTTTCATAATATATAAAAATCTTTAATTGTAGTATATACTTGCAAGACATAGAAGTAAAATAAATTTATAAGAACTTCTCTTATATCTTTTGAAATAATTCTATTGAATCTATAGCAAAAGTAAATTTGATTTAACAAAATAATTACAGTTAATTTCTTATATTTATGTCATTATTTATATATACTACCACATACTCTCTCCATTCTTAAATTATTGTTTATTGTTAATTTTTAATATTATCTTTGACTATTTAACTTATCTAAAAAACTAATTCAAATATGTAAAATTTTAAGTTTAATGATAAAGCAAATTATAATATATAAAATTTATAAAAAATTAAATATGATCATAGTCAAAATTTATGTTAAATCTGAAAAAGCTAAAACGATGGCATGGTCGTTCATGCCTGTTCCCGCCGATTGTTTACTGTTAATTTTTAATACTATCTTTGACTATTCAACTTATCTAAAAAATTAATTCAAATATGTAAAATTTTAAATTGTGATTCAAATAACTTTAATAATAAAACAAATTATAATATATAAAATTTATAAAAAATTAAATATGATCATAGTCAATTAGATTGTTGTGATCTATATCGAATGACGTTCTGAAATGTTCATACTTTTCGTGCTTTTGAAATACGTAAAATTATAAATTATATTTTAAATAAATAAAAATATAAGAAAATATATGATATTTATTTTATTTTATTGAATAAAATGAAATTAACTGTGATAGCATAGTGTGTGGACTTGAAAAAGCTAGAGCGATGACACGGACGTTTATACTGCTCCCGCCGAGTAGAAGCACGCTTCTACGTTGATTGAGAAAATAATTTTTTCTCTTTTTTAATATCTGTCGTTAGGTTTTAATTCGACGGTTAATATTTTTTAAGATGACATGGTGCAACGAGGGTTGAGAGAATGCACGAGGTTTAATATATAAAGATATGCCAGTGCCAGTTGATTCTCTAAATTTGGTGTGAAATGTTTGCCCCTTTTTTTTCTTGAAATCTTGCGCACTTTTTCTTTATCTTTTTGTTGGAGTCATCAATCAAAGAGAAAAAGAGAGGCATAAGCTACTAATACAACTTTTGCTTGAAACTTTTTTTTTTTTTGCGACTCAAAAGAACTTCATTGATCAAATTCTAGCAAGATTACACTCTTTTGCGACTCAAAAGAACTTTTGCTTGAAACTTGAACACGCAGGATCATAGTCCAAATAACAACATGAATCCGAAGGAAGCCCACGCACTGCGTTGGGCTCTCTCTCGAGATCCACTCCAATTATCACATGCTGGACCCACACGTCAGACTCACCTCTGTGAGTCCACGCTTGATTATTCTTCTTCTACCCCGAGGACACAGCAAAGCAAGCCTTGGCCTTCTTTTCCGCCTTTTTCTTTTCTTTTTATTATTTTTTATTTTTACATCCCGTCCGCCGTCTCGACGCTCGAGCACAGCAGAAGAGCTCCTCCCGGCCGCAGCCGCTCCCCAAGGACCCCAACCACGGCAAGGAAAGGGGTGAGTTGAGTTCGCCGACACCCTCCCTTGCTCCTTCGCCGCGCATCTCCAGGCCGCATTCCGTTCCACACTGCCAACCACAAGGACCTCAGTTATCGCCCTCCTTCCCTGTCGCTTCTGCTCAAGTGGAGTGGGGGTGGTTGGACCGGAGATCCGCCCGGACTTGGTCTCGTTTCTTCTCATTTCTCGGTAAGGGATCCCGATCTTGCTTCAATGCCTCCTTTGCCTCGGTCGTAGGTCGCTCTTCTGTTTACTCACTGCCAGCGATCAAATCCGAATCTTCTTCCTTCCCCGGGTCGGAATCGTCGGGATACTACGCTCCAATCTTAGTCCTCAGCCTCTATGTACGAATTGCTGCAAAACCAGTTCATAGTCAGGAAAATGCCCTGTTCACCCCTGCTGCCTGATTGTAGATCTGCGTAGCTCAACTTCATTTCCCGCACTGTTCCAATGACTTTTGAGGCAGCACCACCATGATCTTCTATGCTCTTGCATTGTACTCCCTCCGTTTTTAAATTGATGTCGCCGTTGATTTCAAATTTTAACTTTGACCGTTCGTCTTATTAAAAAAATTATAATAAATTTCATATATTTTGTTATAATTTGCTTTATTATCAAATGTATTTGAACCACGGTTCAAAATTTTACACATTTGAACTGATTTTTTGAATAAAACGAGTGGTCAAAGTTGACATCGTTTTAAGAACAGAGGGAGTAATTTATGAAAATCAGATTTGTATGTGCATAGTCTTAGTGTCTCTGCACTATCGTGTTGCCTGCCACTTCAATATCTAACATGTGCTTCATGTAGGCAGACAAACTCTAGTTTCAACTATACTTGCATTTCTCTACAAATGTATTGTTTGCCAACTGTACCTGACATGTCTGCGAACAGCTAGCTCGTTTTAAATTGTATATTTCGTGAAAATGGATCACTCACATGCACAAACCATGATCACTGATCAGTGAGCGTTAAACCATGTTTCTTGAAACAGCATTCTGCTGTGTGTCTTACCCATGCAGTAATGTGCAACAGGATTTTAGCCATGGTACTATTTTGTATTTAGAATTCGATTCAAATATCTCTGTGTGGTCTTAATTTCTGTTATTTCAGTGCATGATTGTAGAATGTAGATTTATATGAGTTTCAGCCATTGATGGTATTGTACTATGCATCAGTGTTATGATCAGCTGCAACTCTAGCATTCGAGTATTTACCATAGGCCTTTCCTGATTGTGTAATTAGTTCAGGTAGGACTTTGTAGTCAACTCTGTTTTGTGGGTACCCCATAACTAACTGGCTAATTGCATTTAGGGATTAATAACTGTAATTCTTTTGCACAAAAAGTATTATAGCCAAGACATTTGTAAACACATGGCTGGCCCTTTAGTTGTGTGCCTGGTAAAACTATATGCAAATGAATATTTATATGTTTCAAATTCACTGATATATGTGTGTGATACATTTTACAGAATGTTTCTTGAGGAAGCATTTTAGGCCTGTCAATATAGGAGCAAAAGATTATCTACATCAGGACTCAGTACATGCCACTTCATCTGTTTGGTGTTCTGTATCAGATTTGCAGCAAGATTTCCTTTTATGGTGGCTGCATGAGCAGCTGAGATGCTACTGGCTGTGGAGGGAGGAGGGTTTTTCTCATCGTCAGCGTCAGGATATAGTCATGGCCTTGCTCTCTTGCTTCTTGGGCGGAAAGGTGAAGATAAGCGCGACAAGGCATCACCATGCAGTCATTATCAACTAGTTGGTCAGGGAGCTGAGCATGATTGCCAGATACCTTCAGCTAAAACTGATGTTTCTGGTAAATGTGCTTCCTTTGTCTGCTTTGGCTGCACACCTGCTAGGCTTGTGGGGGCCTCACCTCCAAAATTGAGTTCAAGTAGCACTTCAGGGTGCTCATCCGAACAACCATCCAGTTCTACAAATGAGACGACTAATGGTTCCATCAATGGAAGCGGGATAAAAGGTTGCCTTAAGAACAACCTGCAAAGGGATTCTTCAGAGCGTTCTATAACAAGTTTTAGCGAGGAGCCACGTGAGTCGCTGGAAGAAGTGCAAACCTTGAAGTCTGGTATGGAGCGGAGAAAAGTTCAATGGACTGATTCGTGTGGAAAGGAACTTTTCGAGATCAGAGAATTTGAAGTCAGGTATTTTCTTCCTCCCTATGTCTAGATACTATAATAATTATCTTTGCATATCACCATTCTTGACTCCAACATCAGATTCATGCAATGTTTACCCAGTGTATACACAGTGTACCTTTTCTTATATCGCCTTACCAAGATATGCCTGCTTTAACTTGTCAATGAAGCTCAGATACAACATTAAGCATCTCAGCTTGCAGCTGTCTTCTCTGGATGATCTGTTGGCCCTATACTTTATTCAGTGTCACTCGCAAATATGACCAGTTTGTTGCAAGGAGACGGTTGCAATTTGAATAGCTCCTGCCAGAATTTTCTGGACATCCATTAATTGCTATGTTTATGTTTTGACAGTGATGATGGTCTGTCAGAAGATGACCAAGAACACATGGGCTTCAGGAAATGTGAGTGTGTAATCCAGTAATGTTCATGTCTGCAATTGCCTCAACCAAGATGTTGGTTCATGGGATCCTGAAGCTCTGGTTGGCCTGATCGTGACAAGATGCACTGACTGCTAGCTTCCTGTCAGTTAAAACTGTTTACACAAGGAGGGGACATAGTATTATTATTATTTTGTACTACCTTGGTCTCACGTTCAGTTGCACATAATATGTAGGGCTACAATTTTGTCATGGTTGATACCAAGTCATTTCGCTTTCACCTCCAACATATCGCCAATTTTATTTATTCATTTTGGGTTCCTTGTGCCATATGTGAGTGCATTTTGCAATGGCTGATTTGGTGATGATTTTTTTTCGTTTTAACATAATCTGTGGATTGCTTAATCGGCATAACTGATTGCAAATTTGCAAGGATTGCTCAGTTTTTAGTTCATGATTGTGGAACTGGAACTTTAGCCCAGTGACGCCGCACCAGATTTCAGTGTTTTATGTTGTCAGCGTGAGGCTTGCCACTGGTTCTACCGATGGAAGTGAGATGGATATGTGCTAGGGTGTAAATAGGTGCACTTAAGGTTAACCTCAAAAGCTTTTTAGTTCAGCAAAATGAATGAACTTTTCAAAAGTGAGAGAGAATTTTGAAGCGTAGTTCATTCTTTTAACTGGTTTCGAGAATAATCTAGGTGCGACTGTTTTACACCCCTAATATGTGCAAATAACCGAATAAGGTTAAAATGAAATCTGGCAAATGATGATTGGAAGACAGTGTGGAGTCGATGGCTCGCGATCTATGGCGTTTGATCCGAGAGCGACCCGTCATCTACCCGTTTCGATCGATCAGAGTTACGTGCTTCTTGAAACGGAGGAAAAGAAGAAGGAAACACGTGCGTGCATCGCTCGCCGCCGTCGAATAACTCAGCCGCCGCCGCCTGTCTTCGCGCCCCCACCCGTGCGTCCTCCGATCTGAGCCACTAATAAGCAAGGTCAATGGTGCCATCTTCTCTTTGTCAGACTGGTAATCAACTGCTGTCCATGCACACGTCCACGGCAACAGTTCAGTGAAAACTACTGAAAGAACAAGGATTATTATCTTCGATCTTTCTGTAGGAGCTACTACTCACTAACTGATGTCACGGGACCAAAAGTTGTAGCCAACTTGTCGATGATGACATTATTCCGTTCAAAAAAAAAGAAACCCTCATGTCACGAGATTGCGACCCAGCGGCCGTCCGGCCGGTCGGCAGCGATTATCAATGCACAAAAAAGTTGAATTTGTGCTTACGGCTAACTGATGTTTCAGTTTAGTTGGTTCTGAACTTTGCCTAAGAAGTAGGCTCTCTGTCTGTTTTTTAATTGACGTCGTCGTTGATTTTAAATCAATTTTACTATTCATTTTATTAAAAAAAATATTTAAATATATAAAATTTTAAGTTGCGATTTAAGTAAATTTAATGATAAATCAAATTACATTAAAATATATAAATTTTATTAATTTTTTAATTAAAAAATAATTAAATTAAATTTAAAAGTCAATGACTATGTCAATTAAAAAACGGAGAGAGTTAAGGTATGTACAGCTGTGTGGTGGTACCGTTTTCACTGGCGCGTGGGACTCGACGTTCCGTAGCCCACAGTTCAGAGGCCACGATACCGTTGCCTTTGACCAACAAATTAAAACACTATATGCAATATCTACTTAGAAAACCCCATAGAAAATTTAATTTAGTTGATGGCTCCAAATCAATCAGCAGTTGAGTTGATTCTCGAATCTGGATATGCATGCGTGACTTGGCACCAACCGCCGCTACACGACAAGCAAGCACTTTCCAGCGCCATGAACGGCATCTCTTTGCTTTTAAAATTTGGATGCTTCTCGTCTTCTTCTTCTCTCGCTCAGCTCATTTGATTACAAACAGGATCGAGTGACACGATCATATTTTTTTTCCCCAATATATATGCAATGAGCACTGGAGATACCACCATCCTTACCACTGCGGATCGATCGAAGGCCAAGCATAACTCTAAGCAATGGGGTGGTGCGCCAACGCGAGGGTGGTCGGGCACGGCGACACCACGCTCGTGCTCGCCCACGGCTACGGCGCCGACCAGGGGCTCTGGGCCAAGCTCGTGCCGTCGCTCGCACGGACGAACAAGGTGCTCCTGTTCGACTGGAACTTCGCCGCCACCGCAGAGAGGGACGATGACGATGACGGAGGTCAACGGTACACCTTCGGCAGGTTCGCGGACGACCTGATCGCGCTGATGGACGAGATGGAGGTGCGCGGCGCGGTGCTCGTGGGGCACTCCATGTCCGCCATGGCCGGCTGCATCGCGTCCGTCAGGAGGCCGGACCTCTTCGCCCACCTCGTCCTCCTCTGCGCATCGCCCAGGTACATCAACTCGGAGTCGGACGGCTACGTCGGCGGCTTCGAGAGCTCGGGCATCGACGGCATGCTGGACGCCATGGCGTCGGACTTCGAGGCGTGGGTCAGAGGCTTCGTCCCCAACGGCGCCGCCGGCGACGCGGACTCGGTCCCGCTGCTCGAGCGGAGCTTCCTCGCCATGCGTCCGGAAGTCGCCCTCCAGGTCGCCAGGATGATCTTCCTCGGCGACCAGAGGGACGTCCTCGACGCCGTCACCGCGCCCTGCACCGTCGTCCAGGTGAAGGCGGACTTCGCGGCGCCGCCGTGCGTCGCGGAGTACATGCGGCGCCGGATGACGAAGTCGATCGCTGTGGACGTGGAGATCATCGACTCCGCGGGGCACTTCCCGCAGCTCGCCGCGCCCGACCAGCTGCTCGACATACTCCACAACGTCCTGCGCCGGCATCGTGGCCAACACGACGGCGGTGTTGATGATCGACAGGGATCGGAGGAGCAAGCGGCCGACGGCGGCGGCGTCGATGATGCTGCGGCATAGATAAACTTGATTGTTGTCTGCGCCGTTCTTCATGAATTGTTGTCTGGGGGCTTTTGCATGCATGCATGCATGTGTCTTTGTAGTAATTTGCATGTCGCGTACCCGTTAAGCTGCGCTGTTTGCATGTTTGTGTAAAAAAAAATAGAACTTGATTTGCTTGCTTCAACGCCTTCTTCGGCCGTTGGGCTTCATTGGGCAGCAGAGACAACCATTTATTACCCATCACCTCCTCTTGTTCTCATGAGCCAGCTCGCCCTGCTCTGCTCCACCTCCACCATGGCGCCCCGCTCACTTCTCTTCCTCCTCGTAGTACTGCTCTCTCTTCTCGCCGATGCCGTGGCTGAGCCCACGCTGTACCAGTACCACACGCTTGTTGCCGCCCCGCTCTCTCCCGACCCCGTCACCCGCGACGCGCCACAAACACTCTCCGACACCGGCGTCGCCGCCGTCTTTGACGAGGACCGCGACAACGCGTCCTCCACTGTCGATTTGATCCTCGCCCACCGCGAGGCCTTCGCGCCGCCCAACGCCACCGAGTCCCAGCTGCTCGCGCACCGTCTGGCGCGGGACGCCACGCGCGCCAGTGGGATCCTCGCAGCCTTGGCGCAGCGCCGGGGAGGATCGGGATCCTTCACAGCGCCCGTGGTGTCCGGGCTGTCGCAGGGCAGCGGTGAGTACTTCGCGCAGGTGGGCGTGGGCACGCCGCCCGCGCCGGCGCTCCTGGTGCTGGACACCGGCAGCGACGTGGTGTGGCTCCAGTGCGCGCCGTGCCGCCGCTGCTACGCGCAGTCGGGGAGGGTGTTCGACCCGCGCCGCTCCCGCTCATACGCGTCCGTGGCCTGCGCCTCGCCGCTCTGCGCCCGCCTCGACTCCGGCGGATGCGACATGCGCCGCGGAGCCTGCCAGTACCAGGTGGCCTACGGCGACGGCTCCGTCACCGCGGGCGACTTCGCTACCGAGACGCTCACCTTCGGAGGCCGCGGCGGCGGCGCGCGGGTGACGCGCGTGGCCATCGGGTGCGGGCACGACAACGAGGGATTGTTCGTGGCCGCGGCGGGGCTCCTCGGGCTCGGCCGAGGAAGGCTGTCCTTTCCGACCCAGATCGCGCGGCGGTACGGACGCAGCTTCTCCTACTGCCTCGTCGACCGCACGTCCGTCGTGAGGAAGAAGGCGTCGTCTCCTCGTTCATCGACCTTAACGTTCGGTTCCTCCGGCGCCGTGGTCACCGCCGCGGCGTCGTTCACGGCGATGGTGAGGAACCCGAGGATGCCGACGTTCTACTACGTCCGTCTCGTGGGGTTCCGCGTGGGCGGCGCGCGCGTGAAGGGCGTGTCCCCGCGCGACCTGAGCCTGGACCCGTCGAGCGGGCGCGGCGGCGTGGTCCTGGACTCGGGCACGTCGGTGACCCGGCTCGCCCGCCCCGCGTACGCGGCCCTGCGCGACGCGTTCCGTGCGGCGACGGCGCTCCGCCGGACCCCGGTTGGGTTCTCGCTGTTCGACACGTGCTACGACCTCGGCGGGCGGAGTGTGGTGAAGGCGCCGACGCTGTCGCTCGTGTTGGCGGGCGGCGCGTCGGTGGCGCTGCCGCCGCAGAATTACCTGATCCCCGTGGACACGCGGGGCACCTTCTGCTTCGCGTTCGCGGGCACGGACGGCGGAGTGTCCATCATCGGCAACATCCAGCAGCAGGGGTTCCGCGTGGTGTTGGACGGGGAGAGGCAGCGCGTCGGCTTCGTGCCGAAGAGTTGCTAGTAGTAGGTGGAGCGCTGTCTGTGTGGTCACTGACTCACCGCCAAAGATCATCCTGTTAGTATGAACGAGATAAGCTGCCTTCGTGTTCATGTCTGCTTCCGTTTCGCTCGCTTGAATTCCGTGCTCCATGGTGAATGTTGATTACGACGATGGATGATTCTGCCGACGCTAGGTACAGGGGACAGGGATGCGTGGTCCTCATGACAACGGACACATGTCGGTCCGACATGGCCGGCGGCGAGGAAAGCGGCGGTCACGTCGGCGTCGGTGGCACCACCACCGCATGGCCGCTGCTGCAAGCTTGCCGTCGCTCCTCCCGTAACCCTGTGCAGATTTCTTTTTTTGAAGCCCTGTTCAGATTTCAGAAACAAAACACTCTTCTACAGTCGCCCGGGGTCAGCGTCGGGCGGCAGCAGTCTTTTGGTCCCACGTCAGCCCAGAGATCAGAGGGCTAGCCGTTGCGCGGCATGGGCCTCTTCTTTCCCGTTCCCTATGTGGGCCTCAGTACCGAGACACTCTTCTACAGTCGCCCGGGGTAAAATCGGTAGATCACGCCTTCGTGCGATCCAGCGAGCTTGTAGATCTCTGCTCGGTCGTCTCGCGCTGCGCGCGCACCGCTAGGACCAACACGGATGCTGTTGAATCTCTGTGATGTGGGTCCGGGTGTCTTTGGCTGCTTGCTTGTAGGTGTGTGAGCCATCATCTGTGGAGGACTAGCCTTTCACCATGTCTTGCCTCTCATCGCTCTGTGAACCTCACAATCATGCAACTTACCTAGGTATTTTTCAATTGTTTTTCCCCCTTTTAACACGGGTTAGCTTAAAAGCCTTAAGCTAATTAAGACTCCATTTATTTTCTTGGATGTATTTGCTTAGAATGAATTTTTGATAAAATTTGAATGTATTTCTGTTGGTCTCCTTGTCCCGTGTGCATGGTGAAGTTGTCGTTGCATTGCATGCCTCTTTGTTTTATCTTGATAATTAACTCAATCGAACCTTTTCGAGCGAGCTGGTTGACACGCAATCCATAAATGTTCGGATCCACGATCCATGTGGAACAAAACACATCATGCTGAAATCTAACAAAGAGTAACATGTTTATAACATTCATGTCGCTGCTCTTTGATCTTCACGTTGCTTACAATCTAAATGTGATTGAGAAAATTGTTTCTAAACATGGCATTTAAATGCGCTGAAAAAATTAGATGAAGGAAGCAATAGTAACAGAAAACCAACGACAATGACTTTAACACCAAAGACGAATATGTTAGCGATAAATTGACTTTTACGGTTTGACACCAGAGATTAACCACGTGCAAACGCAACAATTTTATTGAAAGGTGTGCTTGTAGTATTATTCTCTCCATCATGGCAAGTCACGAGCCACGTCCTACAGAGCCGGGTGTCCCCAGCAAATCTCTCTCTCTTCCTCCCCCTCTGCTTTAGCGCTCGCTGATTTCTTGCTTCCCTTGGAGTAGCGTTCTACTGTCACCTCCTCCTCCTCCTCCTCCTCCTCTTCTTTCCCCGCAATCCAGCCACCCGTCCCTCGCATTGCTTTCTTCTCACCGGAGCCTCCCACGGCCTTCTCCTCCCGTTCCACACTGACGCAGCTGGGGGACCGAGCCAAGCAGCCTGGGGCCGAAGTTGCTGGATGCGGACGACACGGGGGCCGCGTTCAGGATAGGAAGGGCTTCGGCTTCGCACCGACAGGGTCCGGCATCCCCCTCAAGCGACGATGCGACTCTCCTCCGGTACGTTGTCACTACAAGCACCCAACTATTTTTCTGATCTTCTTCATTGAAATTCTTGGCTCGCAGTGAATGACCGATGCTTGTTTCCCCAGGCTGCTGCTGACAAATAAACAAAGATGTCGATTGGCGAAACCCTGCGGGAAGAACTCTCATCCAGGACGCCGCCCTTCGGTCTCAGGCTATGGATTGTCATCGGCATCAGTATCTGGGTGGTGATACTGTCCATACTAGGTTTCATGTGCTTCTGGTCCATTTACCGGAAAAAGCCCAAGAAGAACACCTTCGACAATAAGATCCCAGTATCCCAGATTCCGGATGTTTCCAAGGAGATCGCAGTAGACGAGGTGCACGACCGTGCCGTTGTGGAAAACTCCAGTGCAGGCCTTGCGCTGGCAGTGCAGGAGAAACACCATGAGGTCCACGAGGATTCAGGGAAAATGCTTGCGAACTTGGTTAGGAGCAAATCCAGTGATGCTGAAAATTTGAGCCAATGCAGCTCGGCTTACCAATTTGAGAGGGCTGGGAGTTCCTATTCCGGTGACGATGGCAGCTCCGGCAATGCTAGGAGGCAGCACGCAACTGTCTCTGCATCTCCCTTGGTTGGCCTCCCAGAGTTTTCACATCTGGGTTGGGGCCACTGGTTTACTCTCAGGGACTTGGAGCATGCAACAGATCGGTTTTCTAAGGACAATGTCATCGGAGAGGGTGGATATGGGGTTGTTTACCGTGGCCGACTCATAAACGGGAATGAGGTTGCTGTAAAAAAGCTACTTAACAACATGTAAGAATTTCTTTATGGAACTTGAAGTGGTAAACCTGCCCTCTCAGACAATCCCATTGTATTGATTGTCCTTGAAATGTTGCTGTAGGGGTCAGGCAGAAAAAGAATTTAGGGTTGAAGTTGAGGCTATTGGCCATGTCAGGCATAAGAATCTTGTTCGCCTTCTAGGATATTGCGTGGAAGGAATTCACAGGTAAAGAAATAACGAAATCTGAAAGGAAAATGTACTGACTGATACCTAGCTTTTTTACTTTGTTACGCATTTGAAGAGGTGAGTGCACATCTTGCAAATCTGCTTCACACATGGTATGTTTTTATAATCTGTTTGAACATTGTGCTCATCACTCATTATATATATTGCCGTTCCTCGTTCCAGGATGCTTGTGTATGAATATGTGAATAATGGGAACTTAGAGCAGTGGCTTCATGGTGCCATGCGCCAACATGGTGTTCTTACTTGGGAAGCCAGGATGAAAGTCATTCTTGGAATTGCTAAGGCGTAAGGCCTGAACATTCATCATTTTGTTTCCTTTTATACAAGTGTAGTATTTGTCTAAGACATTGCCCGTAACTGAATGATATGCAGGCTTGCTTATTTACATGAAGCTATAGAGCCGAAAGTTGTGCACCGTGATATCAAAGCAAGTAATATCCTGATTGATGAAGAATTCAATGGCAAGCTTTCTGATTTTGGATTGGCGAAACTCTTGGGTGCAGGGAAGAGCCATATTGCGACTCGAGTTATGGGAACATTTGGGTATGTTTAATTGTTGTTTTTAAGTACGTAGTAGCACTTTAGATTGACTTACCACGAATGTGTGGTTGTATTCATATACAGTAGGAAATTTAACATGTCACACACTCTTTCATGATGTTTGTAAACAATTCTTCACCTTTTGTTTTGCCATTTATTCAGGTATGTGGCCCCTGAATATGCCAACACAGGTCTGTTAAACGAGAAGAGCGATGTATACAGTTTTGGTGTGCTACTGCTGGAAGCAGTGACAGGGAGGGATCCAGTTGATTATGGTCGCCCTGCTAATGAGGTGAGCACGTACTATATCTGCCGTATCATGCATGCCGAGGCAATACATACTAATTGCTTCTACCTAGTTTGCTAGTTGGGGGACAAAATGTATTTCAGGTTTATGGGAACCTTACATTTAATGTCTATCTCTTGTGACAAGTGTAGTTTTATTTCGTTTTGTAAGCGAGAATGCATTGTCTACTTTGACTATTAGTTACCTGCAACATGGATTTCATGCAGGTCCATCTAGTGGAGTGGCTCAAAATGATGGTCGGCGCAAGAAGAGCAGAAGAGGTAGTGGACCCTAACATGGAGTTAAAACCAGCCATCCGCGCTCTTAAGCGTGCTCTTCTAGTGGCGCTGCGGTGTGTCGATCCAGATTCTGAGAAAAGGCCCACTATGGGTCAGGTTGTTCGGATGCTTGAGGCAGAAGATGTCCCATCACGGGAGGTTGTTCAACTTCATTATTTTTCTCCTAGTATAGCATTGATATGTCTTGCGCAACAAATTTGAATTGTGTCTTTGTTTATCTTCTGAAGGACCGGAGGAGCAGGAGGGGCCACAGTGGCAATGCAGACAGCGAGTCAAAGGCAAGTTCAAGCGAGTTTGAGATAAGCAGTGATCGAAGAGAGTCTGGACCATCTGGGAGATTTCAGTCCTAATTCCTGATAAGAGCACGATCGATCATCATGGCCAAGAAGAACTCGATTTCAGACCTGGGGGCATTGGAGGAACGGCCTTTCTGGAGTGTGTTGCATTTTTTTTTGTACTTTAGGTATTGTTGTCGGTTGTAGTAGTGCGAGGCAGGGTCAGGCGGAGTCCCATGAGACCTGCTGTAAGTTGGGTTGTTGGTTCAGCAGATGCTGCCGATTGTACATAATTTTCTGTTATTGGTTTTGGACATGAACTTTCGGCAATCAGGTATCTGAATTATTAACGTTGCCCAATCAGTAGAGTTTCCTTCATATTTCTGTGCACCAAACTGCTATATTTTTTATGAAATCTTCTACTATACTTTTGATGAAATCTTCTGTAAAAATGGAAAGGTTTGTCGGTTGTCGCTGTGTCACACTACGGTCCAGTTGTGAATGATCGCTGTCGCTGGTAAGGTCGAGCGGCAGATATGCTGTGGGCCTACTTCCTGAACTGGGCTGAAAACTACAACCATAAGAGCCCAAATGAGAAAAACCCATTTCGCCATTTGCGAGCCCGGAAATATCTCCTCCCATCTCGCGTCGCCAAAACCCATCCCCGAATCCATCCCAGGAGCCCTCGTCCGCCATGGCTTCCGCCGCCGCCATCCACCGCGCCGCGGCGCGACCGCTCATGTACCTCGCCTTCTCCTCTGCTAGGTTCCGCTCTCTTGTCCACCTCCTCGCTCGCCCCCTCTCATCATCACAGGCGTCCTACGCCTACAACCCCTCCCCCGCCGCAGCCTCCCACAACCATGTCCATCAAACCCAGCAGCAGCAGCAGCAGCAGTGGGCGCCGCCTCGATACCCTCCTCCTTCCGGTGCTCCTCCGCACTGGTCGCCTCAGGGACATCCCCCTCCGCCGCCTCCGAGGAATTACCAGCCGCAGGGGCCGCCACCTCCACCGCCACCGCCGCACAGGAACTACCAGCAGCAGGGGCCGCCTCCTCCTAGCCACAGCTACGGCCCTCCACCTCCGCAGCAGCAGCTGCCGCCCCGTGGCTACGGGCATCCACCCCCGCAGCACCAGGCGCCGCCGCCGCACGGCTACGGGCCTCCACCGCCGCAGCAGCGCGCAGCGCCGCCGCCCCTGCCGAAGGAGCCTGTGGCGGGGCCCGGGGAGCTGATGTCACTGTGCCGGGAGGGGCGGGTGAAGGACGCGGTGGAGCTGCTCACCAAGGGGGCACGCGCAGACACGGCTGCCTTCCACGAGCTCGCCGCGGCCTGCTCCAACCCGAAGCTGCTCGAGGAGCTCAGGAAGGTGCACGACTTCTTCCTCCGCTCCCAGTTCCGCGGCGACCTACAGGTCAACAACAAGCTGCTCGAGATGTACGCCAAGTGCGAAGCCATGCCCCACGCCCGCAGGACGTTCGACAATATGCCTGACCGGAACATTGACTCATGGCACATCATGATGGATGGCTACTCTGTGAATGGCCTTGGGGACGAGGCGCTGCAGCTTTTCGAGCGAATGAAGGAGTGCATGGCGCCGACCAGCCACACCTTTGTGCTCGTGCTCAATGCCTGTGCCAACTCGGAGGCCATTGAGGAGGCGTTCCTTTACTTTGATGCCATGTCCAGGGACCATGGCATTGAGCCTGGTGTGGAGCACTACGTTGGGCTCATTGAGGTCTTGGGGAAGTCAGGACATCTCAACGAGGCACTGGAATACATCGAGAAGCTGCCTTTCGAGCCCAATGCCACAGTGTGGGAGTCACTCCTGAACCTGGCACGCATGAATGGTGACATTGATCTTGAGGACCGGGCAGAGGAGTTGCTGGTCTCACTTGACCCATCGAAAGAAAATCCTAAGAAGCTCCCAACTCCATCTCCGAAGAGGCGTCTTGGGATTAACATGCTCGATGGGAGGAACAAGCTGGCAGAGTACAGGCTGCCTCCAAAGATTGAAAAGAAGGTGGTTAATGAGCAGAGGTATGTCCCAGACACAAGATATGTGCTCCACGATATTGATCAGGAGGCGAAGGAGCAGGCTTTGCTGTATCACAGCGAGAGGCTTGCAATTGCTTATGGTCTGATTAGCACCCCGGCAAGGACCCCTCTTCGTATCATTAAGAACCTCAGGATATGCGGCGACTGCCACAATGCCATCAAGATCATGTCGAGAATTGTTGGTAGGGAGCTCATCGTGAGGGACAACAAGCGGTTCCACCATTTCAAGGATGGGAAGTGCTCTTGTGGTGATTACTGGTGAACATGAATAGTATCATTAGTCATCAGAAAAATGGTGTGATGTTGAAGACATCAGGATTGCTGCCATCCTATCCTATATAAATTATTTATATTGATGCCATGCTTCAGTTATAAATAAACAGTATATGTGATGGTGGTATTAGTACGTATTCTTGGATGCCTTGAAGCTATATCGTGTTTGAATCGCTTAGGGTCCTTAGTATTCAGCTCTTGTATGGAGGACTGTCACGTGTTGGTGCACTACTGAGTAACCCTATGTTCTCTCTTGGCATGGATATTTGTCTTGTTTTCATGGGAGTGATGCATTGTTTTAGAATATAGTAATAATATAACTAGTTGGTCTTTATATTTGGACACGGAAGGATTTGGTACGTTGGGTTAGCATTGATATTATACTAAGGATAGGTTAGGGGCTTTGTTTGTACTATTTCAACTGCTGTGCAGTTGCTCTAAAACGGAGGATTCCGGTAGGTAAGGACGCTGTGAGCAAGCAGTGGCAATGACAATGGCAATGCTTCAACTCTTTGCTATGAACTGCTATTCGATCTGAAATCGTGATTCGTGGAGACTATCAAATACTCCTATCAGTTGCCTTGGTGCGTCTCATTGTTTTAGGTTGAAACGATATTTCATTGTGTGTGTATCTTGAAGAGAGCAGGAGTCAGCACAGCACCAGCAGTCATGCAGTTCAGTTGGTGAGATGCGAGGATGCCGTTGGTAACCGAAATCTGATGAACCCCTGACACGAAGGATCCGTCGTGCACGGTTTCTCTCTTGTTGGATTCATACCCATGCGATCCAGCAGCAGCTCAAAGACTACTCCTTCGCCTTGGGTGAACTTTGTGGTGCATGACAATGTCCTGTTCTCCATGCTGTGTTTTACTGCAATCGCAGGTTCCTCCATTTTTGTCTTTTCAGTTTCAGAGAGAGAGGAAAAAAGGCTTGTCGGCGTTCTGACCACCGGCACAGTAAATATACGGTCGTGAGGGAAGGTGTGCTTTCGGATTCGATATGGCCTAATCTAAGATGGACTCAGGGGGATTTTTAACCTGGTTCGGGCCACTCGGATGGTATAATACCCTACGTCCAGGGAGCGGATTATCTTGAGGATAATGTTACAAGACGGGGGCCTCTCTTCGCGGGAGGACCCTGGATGTGGGAAAATCGGAGTCTGTTTTGTGTGTTGTTCCACCTCTCCCTTTATCGCTCTCCGGGCTTCCCTTTATATAGGGGGAGTTCTGAGGTTATATGCAATGGGTCCTACGAAATTCTGCCGTCTCGCCGACAGGTGGACCCACCCGTCGTTGTCGACATCAGTTCGTTTCGTCCAGGCGCGTTCATGACCCGTCACGTCGGGCATGTCGGCGGGTACCGTGATACCTGTCCGGCGCCACTGTGCTAGCTATAGCGCTGACCCATCGTGTCTGGCAGTCGTCGCAGCTTTCTGCTGGAGTGTCGTCGTGGTGAACCTCGTCCTGTCTCGTCAGGACGGATGGCAGCTGGTCCCCGGAGTAAATGTACCAGAACGCGGTACCTGCCTTCTGGGGGTCGCTCCCGGGTGTTATCCTTAGGGCCCGGGGTCTTCGCGCCCTTGCGCGGCCATGCGATAGCCGTCGTAGATCGTTGCGGAGGGGTCGGAGCCCGTGTCATCCGACCCTCGACTTTCTCGTTGGAGCGATCTGTTAGGTACCCGGGGTACGTGATCTCGACAGTAGCCCCCGAGCCTGATGCCGC
>BCLH01003402.1:13620-27665 GCA_001602315.1 Zoysia pacifica
CCCCCCCCCCCCCCCATTACCGGTCATGGGGCGGCCAACTGGGAGTTGATCCCTCAATTTTTTTTTCTTTTCTTTTCTTTTTTTTTTCCCAGCGAGTCGAAGTGGTAGGCTACGGGCATCGTTGAAGGAAAAAAAAAAGTGGTGGTGTACGTATGGCGACGGAGGCCATGGATATAAAGCTTAGGCCTACTTTGAATTGTGAGAAAATTTTACAAATCCTACGTTTTTTTCTAAAATTTTTGTACAACTTTTATAAAATTTTTACATTCTAAAGGAGTCCTTATCGACGTCAAGTCAAGCTAGGGCTTCTGCTTCAAGGAGCATCCAAGGGCTTCTGCTTCAAGGCGCATCCATTATTCCGTTCCGTCCAGAATGCGCTACGAACACTGCAGCTCTCGCAGGAAAAAGGTGTGGTCCTCCAGAGCTCATCTTATGGTTGGATCGATGGATATATTCCGCTGCTCCTTCCATCCTTTTTTCAGCTGCGTGAAATGCCTGGCCGTTTCCATTGAGTTGGAGGCTTGCTGCATGCCGAGATGAATGCGCATGTGGAGGACGTGCTCTCGCAGCACGTAGGCGAACAGGCGCGCACCGTTCCATCCGACGGACGAGCTCCTGCTCCTGTTCCCACGAGAAGCACTACCCCACGCCCACCGTAACTCCGAGCGCAAAACGGCTTTAGTTTCTACTCCAAGAAGACGGACCGGCCTCTGAACGATGGGCGGCATGCACTGCGGTCGCGTCACCAGTGGTGGCGACCTGCCTATAAATACACGGTCGGTCCGTTCGTCGTCAGGTCATCCAGCGAGATAGCTCAAGTCACCACCACCTCCACTAGCAGCAGACGTTCTCCGTCGCTTGGATCATTGCGGCTGAAGACCTCCGGCCACCGGAGATTCCCGGCGAGGTTGACGGGTCCTGTCGAAAAAAAGGTCGGGGGATCCTTCCCGTTCCGAGTCGTGGCCATCGGCTACCGCGACGGCACCTTCATGATTGCCGCTTTTGCGATCTTCTGATAGATAGAGCGAATCAATCGACTGTATTTCTTTTGCGCGCGCTTTTTTTATTCTTTTAAGATGTCATAAGCGAATGTGTTCCTATATGCAGTGCATTGGCTTCTTCAGAGTGTTCTCATGTGTGGTATGCCTGCCTCTCCAGTTTCAGGTTCAGAGGTTTCAGGAGCAGAGAGTGTGCGTGTGCAGGAAAGATGACAATTTCTCGTGGAGACGCCATCTTCGTCCTGGTGTTGTCTGCTTGCTGCCTCGTCGCCACGCTAGCGTGTGACCGGAGTACGTGATTGTTTTCCTTGTCCCGCTCATCTTCGTCGCGAATTCGCCTGCTTCGATCGATCTCTGTGCTGATCTATTCTGTTTAACACGCCCTTCCTCATCCACCTGTGATCGATTAGGTGGCGCGAAGTTTGGGTACGTCGGCTCCGTGGGTCCCGACCACTGGGGTGGCATGAACCCCAGCTTCACGCGCTGCGCCACGGGGACGAGCCAGTCCCCAATCGACATCGTCACGGAGGCGGCCGTCTACGACACGTCGATGCAGCCCCTCCACAGGAACTACACCGTCGCCAACGCCACCCTCGTCGACAACGTCGTCAACATCGCGGTCCGTTCTCCGAAAACAGTACTAGTTCCTTCTCAGTGGCGAAGCTCTGCGCATGCCTTGAACTGAAATTGCGAGGAATTCGTTTCGCTATGGTGTTTGTAGCTGCGCATGGAGGACGGCGCGGCGGCGGGGAGCGTGAGCGTCGACGGGAAGCAGTACAGGCTGAAGCAGATGCACTGGCACTCGCCCTCCGAGCACACCGTCAACGGCCAAAGGTATTATTTGCTTCCGCGCCCAAGTTCATTTCAGAAGATCGATGAACAAACTGTTTTTCATAGATCTGTTGTGCTGACCGTCATTGAGGTTCGTGTGGCGCAGGTTCCCTGTGGAGCTTCACATGGTTCACTCCAGCGACGACGGCAACATCACCGTCGTGGCGATCCTGTACCGACTCGGCAGGCCGGACCCATTCCTTTGGCAGGTACATCTATGACAGCATACATATGTACTATTTAACATCCGATCAGCAGGGATATGATCTAGAGGGACAGAGCATGATTTTGCTCGCGTCTGAACTTGCTTGTTGTTTGCTCGATCTGTGTCCTTGGGAGCGAGGACAGATCCAGGATAAGCTGGCCACGCTCTACGCCGAGGGCTGCGACGCCGAGAATGGCGCGCCGGTCCCCGCAGGGTTCGTGGACCTACGGTCGCTGCGCCGGCACGCGTACATGTACTACCGCTACGTCGGGTCGTTCACCACGCCGCCGTGCACCGAGAACGTCGTCTGGAACATCCTCGCCCAGGTATACTATTGCACTTACCTTCGCCAATTAATTTCTCGAACGATTCGAGCAGTTTGGGCACGTTCCACGGATTACATTCTGAAGCTCTGAACTCATGAACTCCGCTTGCCGCAGGTGAGAGAGATGACGGCTGAGCAGGCAGCGGCGCTGATGGCGCCGTTGGAGGAAGACTACAGGCGCAACAACAGGCCGACGCAGCCCATGAACGGCCGCACCGTCCGGCTCTACCACAGGTTCTGGAAGAAGAACGACAAGAGGTCGCTGTAACCATGTCCGTCTTCGGGGAAAAAAAAAGTTGTTTCACTTTGCATAGGGACTCGTTGGTGTCGTCTGTCAGTAATCACCGCCGGCTACGTTCCCGGTCTTGGTGCTTCGAAGATGGTCAGCGTGTCATGAAGGCTTATTAGGTTAGCAAGGGAGTTTGTTTGTCTACAGCACCGTGTCGGTCGTCCTTGACCCTCCTGCCATTTCCTGGAATCATTGACCACGTAAATCTTCGGTCGACATGGAACAAAGTTTCGTACCAACAGAGTAAATTACCAACAAAAAATCCTACTCTCTCCGTCCAAAAATATAAACATTTTTTGATTTAATCAACATTGATTAATAATATATATTAGAAGATTAATTATTCATTAGATTAAAAATTACTTACGATAGTTAATTTTATAATGACTAACAACATCCCTTATACTTTATTAAACATAATAAATTTTATGATTAAAGTTGAAATTATTTGATTTTTATCAATCCTAGAAATGCTAACATTTCTAGACAAAGAGAATAACTGCTTTTTAAACCACCTATTTGATGTTTGTTGACGTCTTATAGTTATTTGGTACTTCATTTTTAATTTAGTCAAACGTGAGTTTGACCAAAGATTTTATAAATTTGATTGACTGTAGCAATATAAAATCTATATATTATGAAAATATTTCTCATAAGGAACCAAAAAGCATAAGTTTTACGTCGTCAAATTGACTAAATTTGTAAAAATCATTAGTCAAAGCTAGTTTTTTTGACCAAAAGCAGAAATGAAGTTATTTTGTAACAGATGTAGTATATGGAGTCTTCTAGAATATATTCATGTAATAATTATCAACCAGATACATCCATGGATGTAAATACTCTGGTGCGTTTTTTTTTTACAATTTTGAATCCTAGACACGGTTTTGTGGATGAAGACTGTACTGATCAGTCTGACACTCATGATGGATTACAAAAAGCAGATCCCTCGTTGCCAAAAAAAATCTGGAAGTGAGGGAACTGTTGAATGCAATGGAAGCACTAAGTTGCTTGTTCGGTTGGTACTGCATACGGTTTTAAATTATTGACAAGTTGATTTTTTACATTAACTTTGATCATTTTTTTTATTTAAAAAATTTGTTCAAATGTGTAAAATTATTAATCATACTTTAAATATCACTAATAATAAAGTAAATAATAGCAAAAATTTGTCATATTTAAATAATTTTTTTAATAAAATAAATAATCAAAATAGACATTAAAAATCAACGATGTCAATATTTTAAAAGTGGAGGGAGTACCCTTCGCCATAAAGTACTTGGACTACATTACCACAACAAGGAGAATCAAAGAGCAGGATCTCAACTGTTGGCCTTGCATTGCAACAACAGGAGGATACTGTTCTGGATGTCCAAAATTGATTGCTCTTGTAGGCTACGCTAACTCATAATAAGGGAAAGTTTGACCCAGTTCCACAACTCTGGCCCTCCCTAACATGGCCTCCTCATTAGAGAAGAGAACCAAAATATGCCCGAGCTGTTATCCTTTACTTAGGGATGATAGATAAAATAATAGATGAGCTTTGGTCTCCGTTCGTCAAACTTCTTCACGCCCGAACTTTCACCTCCCTGAACCTATCAAATCGTCACGCAGTTTTGCCACGGAACTTCTTCATGCCTGGACCTTCACGTGGTTTGGCGTTTGGGTTTCAAACCGTGGGCTGGAACCATTTTGCTCCGAACCATTTGCCCCTAGAATAAAATAAAAATTGTCGCTTGGTTCAGGCTACACTACTGTTTTGATTTTGTTTTGAAGACATTGTAAAATTGTGTTTTTTGTTTCTATTAAATTTTGTTAATTATTTAAATTTTTTTAGCAGTTAAAATAAGAAAGAAAGAGAAGAAAAAGTTGTGGGTGTCCTTTTAACTTAGACTCAAGATGAAAATATAGATTGATACAAACATAGCAGAAGATCAGAAGAAAAGAGAAGTGCTTAATTCAAAAACATTTAGCCATTTTTCTCTTATATATCTCATTACATTTGCTAAAAAGTTTAAGTACTGATTGTGCTAGAAAACAACATTTCTATATTCTCTTAACAGAATCAAAATGAGCGGCGTGGTACACATCAAACAACACAATTACAATGTTCTGTACACAAATTTTTTAGAATAAATTAGATCCTAACCGATATATAGCACCAAACCAATCGAACCCATTTCAATCAAACCAAATCTGTCCAAAGGAAAAACCAAACCATTAGTTTCCGAGCTTGTTGAGACTCGAGAGTGGATCACGTTCTTCATATCGCCGCCCAAAAAATTAGGAGTATTTCCTTCGTTCAAAGGCACGATTCTGCCTTCAAAGGCCTGCCAAAACTGGAGGGGAAAAAACACAGAAGGGCCCATCCGGGTTCGAACCGGAGACCTATTGATCTGCGGTCAATTGCTCTACCACTGAGCTATGGACCCTAAGATGCAAGAAATTTAACTAATTCATAGTTAAATCTGTTCTCGTTAGAGCTAACATTGCATACTACTAGTATATTTCAGCCGTTATCATATTCTCAAAAAAAGTTAGGGACAACGAAACATTTGAGCATCATTTTCCTTTTGTTTGTTTACACATTCTCCCGTAAAGTGATGCTTTTAGTTCCGTACATTTGAACTAATTTTTTAAAAAGTAAATTTCATAAATATAACTAGCTTGTCAAAACTATCACAAAACTACAAATTTAGGATATTGTGTCACATAATTATAGATTTAGTGCATCATGTATCACAAAATAACAAAATTAAGAAAATATGTCGCAGAAATACAGATTTTGTGAGTAGTTTATTATACAACTATATATTTTATGTGCATATCATGAAGTACATATTTTGTATGGCTTAAATGTGTAGTGTTGTCATAATCTTTTTGAAATATGTAGTTTTGTGATGTCTTTTTTTAAATCTGTAGTTTTGTGATATAAACATGCATTAAATCTACAGTTTTACTCCCTTCGTCCCAAAATAAGTGACATTTTTGACTTTTTGAAATCAACATTTGACCATTCATCTTATTCAAAAAATTTACAAAAATATAAAAATAAATAAATCAAACTTAAAATACTGATATTTATTTTGGGACTGAGTGAGTATGAATCAATGTCTTAAATACGTAGTTTTATGATAGTTTTGACAAATTAGCTGTAGTTTTGTGAAGTTTACTTTTTTAAAAAAAATAATTCAAAATATGGTGTCAATAATTAAAAAAAGAGTATACAATACTCCCTCCGTCCCAATAAAAGTTTATTTCTAGCTTTTATTGACTACAAGTTTGATCAATGATTTTGATGAATTTAATTAAGTTTAATAATATAAATTATATATATTATAAAAGTATTTCTTTGGATGGATATAAAAGTACAAATACTAGATTTTTTTTATTAAACCAAATCTATGAAAAATTATTGGTAAATAAACAAAAGCTAAAAATAAACTTCTACTAGACGAAGGTAGTACTGTGTTTAGAGAGCATAATGCCGCGATCATTTATCATTGAGTGACAATTGACACGGTTGATCAACGCACAAGAAGCCTACCATTACCCTCCAAAACTTCCCTGCAATCAGGCCTCGTTCAACCACCCTGACTGCCAACGGTACTTGCCAGTGAACACGGAGCTTTTTGAAAATCAGCACAGCTCCACGCCTTTGGCGCTTCGTCGTCCCCTTAAGAACCGATCCCGCTCTGCTCCTTCCTCGTCACTGTCCGCGATCAGCCAGCGCTCACTCGTAAGCAACCAGGAAACTGAAAGATGCCGCAGCTCGCTAGCATCAGCGGCGGCGGTTCCAAATCGAAGGTGTCGTGCGAGACCACAGCGCTCCCGCCCTCCTCCGACTCTGACGCCGGCATCCGTTGCGGCACTGTCGTCAGCTTCGCCGTCGCTCGTCCCGACGACGCGGGCGTCCCAGTCCCGGCCGAGTCGGTCCTGCGGCGGGTACACGACGGCGTCGGCTTCGTCGAGCTGTTCGGAGCAGCGCTGCGGCGAGACGGCTCCACCAAGGGCAGCTCGAACCCCAAGGCGGCGGCGGCGGCTGCGTCCAAGGGCGCGGGCGCGCCGAGAACAGGCTCGAGGAGGACGCCGCCCGGCAAGGCCGCGGTCGTCGTCGCTGTTCTGCCCGCGGGCAACGTTGTCGCGCAGGAGCGCCGCGGCTGGCGCCGGCCGGCGGCGAGGGCCAGGGTCTTCGCGAGCGAGGCCGTGGGGGCCACGGAGCCCATGTCCCCGAAGGTGTCCTGCTTCGGCGCCGTACGGGCGGGGAGGCGCGCGTCAGCGCCGCCCGAGAAACAGACGCAGCAAGAGGCGGAGCGCGACGGGTGCTGGGCGAGCGTGACGGCCACGGTGCGGCGCCTGTGTTGGAACGGCGATCCTCGAGCTGGCGAACCTGAAGCGAGCGAATCGGATTCCAGTTCCACGGTCACGACGCTGGATTCAGCGCCGGACACTGCTCTGTCACCGCCGCGGCTGGGAGACGCGAAGCGCCTCGCTTCGCGACGCTGGCCCGAGCCCCTGGCCGGCCGCGAAGGACCGTTCGGCTTGGTGTAGTTTGAATACTCGGGTGGCGCGGCCGCAGCGTCGCCGTACGCCCGTCCACGGTCGCCGATGCGGAGCGCAAATCTACGCCCGTTCGTGTCGCGTGACCGTGTGGATGTGTGTGGTTTATGTGTTTGTTTGCACCTGGAAGTTGGAGTACGTTCTCGTGCATCGTGTCATTGTGTGTTGCTTCCATCTTTGGAATCAGGTCTCCCCTCTGCATCGTTGGAGCAGAGAGAGTAGACATAGTATCCGTTGCAAACTGAAACAAACTGAAAAGTTGACTTTAAACAGCAAAAAAAGTTTTGAACTTTATGGGCTCGCACGCGAGTTTTCAAGCCCAAACGAACAACCCAGCAGCCTTGACCAGCCCAACTCCCAGTGGTCCCACTGGTCAGCTTTCCTTCCGTAGGACCCAACGGATCAGCCCGACACGGCCGCGCCACTTTTCTTCGGTTTCTGCACTTCGGTTTCTGCATCTCTCTCGGCTCCCGCTGCCGCGATCTGCCCGAAGCCGACCGTTGGAATGAAACCTCCCTCTCCGTCGTCTCCTCCCCGCACGAGAAAAATCAAAAAGAAAACCCAATCTCCAGCAGACCACGCCGATGACCGTTGCACAGTTCAAACCCCTCAAAGCGCACACTCCCCCCGAGCCAGTTAAAGAGTCCACTCCCAAGAAAGCGAAAGCCGCCCGAACCCGCGACAGGGAGAGACGCCGAGCGAGAAAGCCGTGGCCACCGCGCGAGATCAATGGGCTGCATTTCCTCCAAGCTCCTCCCGCCGGGGCCCGGCGGGGACGCCAGGCGCGCCACGGTGCGCGGCCGCGTCGACCACGTCGTGTCCCTTACCTCCACCACCTACGGCGTCCTCGACCTCCAGCCCAAGCACGGCGCGGCAGGGGACGCTGCGGAGAAGGAGCAGGAGCAGGAGCAGCCGCCTGAGCAGGAGAAGCCGATAAGCAAGGAGTGGAAGCGCGCCAGCGTGCGGCCGCCGCCGCTCGTAGTGCCGAACGCCAAGAAGCCGTTGGCGGCCGGAGCGGCCAAGCCGGAGTCAGGTCCGGAAGTGATCAACGCGTGGGAGATCATGGCCGGGCTGGAGGACGGTGACGGGGCGGCCGGGTCGCCGGCGAAGAAGCCGTCCAAGCCGGGCCGATGGTCGCCGGCCAGGGTCCTCGCGATGGCGCTGCCGTCGCCCAAGAGGTCGTCCGCGAGGAAGAAGAACACGCCGGGGAAGGAGAACAGCCCGTTGCAGCGCTACTCCGTGAACGCCAACAAGGACAAGCCCGGCGACGTCGACAACGACCGGGTGCTTCGGCCGTACAACTCCATCGACAACTCCAAGCTGTCGATGGCGTCCAGGAGGTTCTCCCCGGGGAGCGCTAGGGTCGTTAGGAAGCCCGGCCCGGTCGAGAACGGCGGCGGCATGTCGTCGTCGCGGCGGAGCCTGAGCCCGCTGTTCGACCCGGACCTCCTCGCGTCCATCGAGCGCGAGCTGTCGGAGGAAGGCGCGCACATCAAGCGGATGGTCGGATCCGAGAAGCCCAAGCACCCCAAGGCGGCGCCACCGGCGATTGTCGCGGAGGGAAAGTGCCCGCCCGGGGGCGCCGACGCGGTCGTCCTCTACACCACCACGCTCCGCGGCATCCGCCGGACCTTCGAGGAGTGCAACGCGGTGCGCGCGGCCATCGAGGCCCACGACGTGAAGATGATCGAACGGGACGTGTCCATGGACTCGGGCTACAAGGAGGAGCTGCGGCTGCTGCTGGGCGGGCGGGAGGTGCGCGTCCCGGCCGTGTTCGTCCGGGGCAAGTACGTTGGTGGCAAGGCCGAGATTGCGAAGCTGGAGGAGGAAGGCAAGCTGAAGGCGCTGCTGGAGGGGCTGCCGCGGGCGCGGGTGTGGTGCGCGGGCTGCGCCGGCGTGCGCTTCGTCATGTGCCGGGATTGCAACGGCAGCCGCAAGGTGCTCGACGCCGAGCGCAAGGAGACGATGAAGTGCGGCGAGTGCAATGAGAACGGCCTAGTCCGGTGCCCGATCTGCTCGTGATGGCTGCCGCTACGAAATGATTGGCAGGAATTGGTGGTGTGGAAATTGTTGTGGATTGCTGTGTTGCATTGGGTTGATCTGCCTGTCTACCCGGCTGGTTTTTGTTTTTGCGATAGATTTGCTTGTTGCGCTCGGTAACAGCTGCCAATGTAATATGAACTGATTCATATTGTTTTCCAATGTAATTTAATTCCCTAATTTAGTTTAGTTGCTTCTTGATTTTATGTTGCTGATCGTATATTACTGAAATTCAGAAGAAAAAAAATCATTCTTCAGTTGTCCTAACACAGCAAGTCAACAAAACAACCAGAAGCAATCTTGGTTTCGCAGTACAATCTCCCTTTTCATATAAGCTGCATTTTTTATATAAGTGGAGAGTTGACGTATTGGGTTACATAGGCAATGTAATAAGTGGCATATATTGGAATGTAAATTGCTGCAGACAGATTTCCCTAGTCATCAAGTCATAATAATGAAAGGATTGGTGACTCAGGGTTAAAAATACTTCTCTTGAAGGAGGCTAAGCTATTAACTTTTACATTACGAGTTGGTGGCAAAATATAGGAAAACAAAGTCTCTTTATTTTGCTTGAAGGCAATTGCATAAGGAAGTAAATTGCACTAATTTGAAAAGTTTGAAGGAGGAAATTAAGCTAAAATCTTGTTTAGGGTGTTAAACGGACAAAGTGAATTGTTCAAGCAGTAAAATAGACTTTCTCCAACCTTTTATTCATGATTCCAATCCCCCCCCCCCCCCCCCCCCCACCCACTCACTGATTCCATTTTTCTTGGCTACATCCGGTAAATGGTATTCCTAAATTGGAGCTCCTGTCTTGTGACCTCTTGTCAGAGGATCTGTGACGAAGCAGATCAGGAAGAACAGCATCAAACCTTTTGGTCTTCCATCCTGCTGTTTAGGATACCAATAGATGTCCCACAGCAATTGCTATAGCCTGCTGCAGATGATCACCAATTCAGCTCTGAATGCACCAGCAATCTTGGACAGCATCACTCTGGTAATATCGATGGATTTGGTTGCAGAAGAGCACATGCTAAAAACTGTGACCCACACCCTTTCCTATGGGGAGAACCATCATTATCAATTTATTAAATAAATCTCACTCTAGCTTTGAATTGTCACTTTCGGTAAGATTAAGCTTATGCGTACATCTTGAGACAAGAAAGGCTGTTTTTGTGATTTCTCGCAATTTACCTCCCTCCAGCGAAATTATCCTGTCAGCCATTAGGACCATTTCTTGTCGATGAGCAATAATAAGAACCTGTTTGCACGGCAAGAGGAGTAAGTCAGTAAAAACATTGATAATTGGAAAGCTTACGGGATGTGGAGCGGAACCAATATTACAGAAATACGAGTATGAGACTTACTGTCGCAGCATGGTTTGTCATTAGGTTCCTAAGTGCTTCTTTCAGTAGCAACTCAGATCTGATATCCAATGCCGATGTTGCTTCGTCCATTATCAATATGGATGAGTTTTGATAGATTGCCCTAGCAATAGCTAACCTGTGGGCAAATATACACTAAATTAAAGGGAGTTCATAAAAAAAATGTTTCATCAGAAAAAAGAAAAAGGTTACAGACAACATGTGATCCCAATGTTTCAGCTTGTGTTACAAGTTAAAAATGTTATACCTTTGCTTCTGCCCACCGCTCAAACTAGAACCTCTATGTCCTACGTTTGAATAATATCCTTCTGGCAACATCTTAATGAACTTCTCAGCATTGGCAATCTTAGCAGCATACTCAACCCTGATCATATTTATGTTTCCAGAAGGGTCTCTATATGCAATATTTTCAGCAATAGTCCCAGAAAAAAGCATCTGGGGAATAAGACAAAACGGATAATTCAATAGCACAATGAATGTACAAATGTTCTTATTCCAAAGTGAAACACATAGAGGTTTGTAGAAAAATATCATGTGTTGCCTACCCAGCGGTATCCAACTTTCTTTCATTTGGACATGTATATGGAAGGAAAGAAAGATATCATTTCAAACACAAGAATGCTGCAGAACAGCAATTAGAAAAATGAATAACTCAAGAGTTACATGCAAGAAAAATACAATTTATGATCTGACTTGCTTATTTTTTAATCAAGAAAGAGCCTGCTATTAACATGATACATATAATATTAATGACATGCCTACCAACTTGCTTCGGGGCAAAAAGGCTTTGCTGCTGCTGCTGCTGTTTTTGTTGATATAACATAAATGATATATGGACTACAAGTACTTACTGCATCCTGTGAAACAAAAGCAATATGTGCTCTCAAGCAATGCAATTGGATATCCTGAATATCATGGTCGTCCAGAAGTATGCACCCTAAAAGTGAAGGAAACCAAAAGCCGTTTCATAAGAAAATGATAGGGAATAGGGATTAAACTGAATTCTTTTATAGTTAGTTGTGACTTGCCGTGTACTTTAGCTAATTCGGAAATCACAATAGAAGTCAATCTAACCTCTATGAGAATAATCTTGTTAACCAAGAACGTGAATGAGAGATCTTGACTATAGTGTAACAGGTAGAGAGACATGTATAAGGTATTTTAGCAAAAAGTTTCATGTATATTGCTGGTGCTTAGTACAATACCACATTGTGGATGATAAAGACGGAGGAGTAATTTGGCAAGAGTAGTTTTGCCACCACCAGATGGTCCAATGAGAGCAATAGTTTCTCCTGGTCTGACATGAAGATTTACTCCATCCACTACTGGAGGCATACCATCAGCATATCTAAATGTAACATCCTGGAACTTAACATCCCCCTTAACATATTCTAAATGATGAGCATTTGGCTTATCCCTCACCTACAGCACATGCAAAGAAGGAAGAGACTTAAATCAAAGACAACCTACAATACTGTCCTACACTTTATTCATAACAAACTAATCATGTTTCATTAAATCCCAAAAAGATATTTGTTTTTGCCCTGAAGCAGCTTCTCCAATGGCAAAAGGCCACCGATCGTCTATCTAAAAGGGAAAAACTTGCTGAAAATGAATTAATTTAGTGATGACTAATTCATGCTCCTTTTTCTAATTTAACCAGAATCAACCATTAAGGAACAAGGGATAGTGCATACCTCAGGGATGAACCTTATAAGATCAAATATGTGTTCTAATGCTGGTTCTCCTTGCTTATATTCATTATATGCCTTCCCAAAATCCTATGCATTAGAGCAGGTTGCAATCAAGTAAATAGAGTTTTCTGAGGTTTTCTTGAACACAAAGTAACTAATAATAAACTGCAAATGTGCCATCCAATGCAAGTGCCCATTGATGGTTCGTCCATTCTTTTCTTGCGAAGAGAAATCAAAATTTTCCTCTTCAAAAAATAGGAAATGATTCTTACTATAATATTAGATGGCGTATCCATTTTGTTTTGGAAAAGGGGGATAATGTAATGGTCATATAAGAAAAAACTAAAAAGAAGTGATGAGGCATATAAGTAAGAAATTAATTTTAAGTATATGTTCAACAGGGATACCTGAATAGGCTCAACAACAAGAGCAAGTGCTGTCAGGAAGGAAAGCAAGCCCTCAGCATCAAAGGAGGTGCCTGAAACAATTATCGACCCAGCACTGAGCACTAGCAGGCCACAAATATATGCTGCTCGAACAACTTGAGGTATAAGAGTCTTCATCTTCTTTTTTCCTAAATTATTTTTTAGATCATCAAGAGCTAACTTTTGAAATCTCAGTATCTCCTTACGCTCCCCACTGTTTGCCTTCACAGTGAGCATCGATGGAACTACCTAAAATGGAATTTTGTAAAATTTTAAATAAAACTTCCAGCATAGCTATTAATTTGTTTTGTATGTGAGCTAACAATTGCTACTGAACCAGACATCATTGAGATAGGCAGTGAGCATGGCAATGCTAAGATGTGCCTCCTTGGATATTTGACGAAGTCTTCTACCAAGATTTACTATAATGACACACATGCATGGAATTACCTGTTTCACAAAATGTATAGATTCAATTAAACAGTACACAGAGAAACGACTATTAAAAACAACAGTATGAACATTGAGCTTGGTTACCGCTGCTGAAAACAATGAGAGCAAGGGATTTATTGTCACCATCTGTACACCCATCGTTATGAACTGCAAGCTTGTCGGCACAATTGTCTGTGTCAAAATCAGCAGTCAAAATCCATGCATGGCATTACACCACAACTGGTGTGAACTGTCCTGTTACCATTACAATAGAAAAATGGGATGTGTCATATTGAATTGGTTGTTGCACAGAGCACTAGCAAGTCATGTTGTTTCAAGTTCAAAGCTGTAGAGTATCAATCAATTTGGTTCAAAATGGAATACAACCAGCAGGTTGGATCCACAAAAAACATCAACCCAGAAAATTAAAATGCTTGATCTCATGAAATAACTACAGGGAAGGCCACGTACAATCAACAATTATGGTGACTACTTAGCTGGCATTTCCACAATCAGTTAATCTACATTTCGAAAAACTATTATCCGTCTAGCACATTAGGGACCCTTTCATGAAATCAAGCAAGTACTTCCAAAAACGCTTGTTGATCGAGCCAAGTGAGCCAACTGACAACACGGCCAAAGAAGAAAAGGGTTCAGGACCTCACATTGAGCACGGAGTATACGGCGTCGGCAACGTCGTCCACCTCGTCGGTGATCCGGTGGGCGACATCGCCCGCCGCCACCCCTCCCCTCCCCTCGAAGAAGGCGAGGTCACGCTCGAGGAGCCGCTCGAAGGCGCGCTCCCGCAGCCGCCCCGCCGCCCGCAGCGCGGCCTCCCAGAGCAACGCCTGCTGCGCGTACGCC